>OZ022260.1:38941966-39042350 GCA_963978905.1 Trichostrongylus colubriformis
TCCCTAAACGTTGAAGAACGCAATGTCCAGAGTTCGCGATTTATGCGAACAGGCGAAAAACACAAGCTGCGCATCCATTAGACAATTAGAATATCAGGCGATCAGCGGGTCAGCTGATCGGGGAAAAACATTAGGTAAGTATCGGTCAGGCGATCGAAGGACCGCCCAGTTGATACGTATCTTATGCATTCCACCTGGTCGCCCAATCAGCATGAACCCTTCCGATAGTGAGCACTGTGCTATCGCAATGAAGGGCGATATCTCGGTGCTCATGTACTATGGGGGTGGCACTCAAAGACACATTTGAAATTGCAATAGAGAATTAATTCCATTACAAATCTTCAGAACATGTAATATCAACGTGTCCCATTGTCATAGGATGTTTCTGTTTTAAAATGTCGAAAGTAAATAAACAAACAAAATCCTGCATGCCATTGATGATCTCCCGTGTGTGAACTGCCCATCCCCCGAGACTTGGGCTAAATGCTTGGTCCCAGTTATTTCATTGTCTCCATTTGTTCTTTGGGTTTTTTGGAAGGTACTAAGATATCAGTGCAAACCGGGGAATGTGGTTTTTGCCTAAGCCTTGAGGTGGAAGGAGGTTCGGAATGGGTGATATTTTAAATGTGGCAAATATTTTTTCATCCTTTTTCTGCTTGAGAACACTCCTCGGAGCTTCTTCTTAACCTCTCACAGTGAGCGAAAAATTTCCACTTCCTAGAAATTGTTTTGAGTGCCACCCCCATAGTACATGAGCGCCGATATCTCATACAAAGCTGCGCAACTAAAGATTTTGGAGGGATTCAAGAGGTCAGTCTGCACATTCAGGTGTGTATTTTTGTCTGAGCTCCAGTGGAGAAGAGAAGGGGTCCCTCCACTTCTAGGCTCATGTAAAAGTGATGACCATAGTGGAGTGTCCCTCTCATTGCGATAGCACTCTGAACACTATCTGCCGTGCTTTACAAAATCTTTTATCACCCAATTTGCCAAATTAATCCCTCCCGATGTCTTTGAAGACAGCATTAGGGGTAATGTGGTTATTGAGGAATCCCCAGAAGAAGTTACCCGCACGAAAACTAGGGGCCTTAGCAACCTATTTATGGTGGAATCCTCGTCCAAAAGCGCGGCCCGTGTTGTAGAAACGGCGTAACGGTTAACAGCTGACGCGTTAGGCTGGGATGAGACCCCGTCTACAAGTGACGGATTTCTATTTAGTTGGCTACGGTGAGTGTCCAGGGAGATCCGACAGGGTCGAAGGTGTCGCGGCGCTCTTACTCAGTGTTAGCTTGAAGCTCACTCCAAAAAAAAAGATGCTGAGGTACTTCCGAACATCCATTCACTTTCACGACTTGGCTAAATGCCAATGGGAAACTTGCCGAACCACCCGCCTCTTGACGGGAGGCTCGTCCTCGGCGAGAAACAACGGTGGGAAAGAGGTCCAATTTCTCGGATCTTTGGTCATTTGGTTTCGTTTTTTCTCAAGTGCCGTATTACTGAGCACCTCGACTTCCATATTCGCCACATTTTTATAAATAGTCCGAATTCCCCCAAAACACCAGAAATTTGAAACAAAAACAGGAGGAGAGGGTTTATTTGGCAGATCGTAGAATACGAAGGTAGGGGTGCTCAGCTATGTAACCATAGAGAAAGAACGAGACAAAACGGCTTGAAACCCGAGAAACAGGAGCCCGAAAGCCCTCTCTCTCGCACACCTCCGCGTCACTAGCCGGGGTAGACCGCAAAAGGGCGGAGAGGCTAAATCAACCGGCCACGAATGTTGTACCGCCTTCGACGACAACTCGCCGGCTCCAAGTCTGCAAAACGACACACCGTGCTACGGGATCGTGATAAGACACCAAGCCGCGCATTTTTAATGTGAGTTGCGCCATACATTACCTCTTCTTGAGTCGGGTTGTTCTCAGAGAATATGTATCCATAGGTCTCAGTTTCCATTACTACTCCCGGTGTCTTTGACCAGGCCAGAGAAGGCGAAAGAAAGTCTGGACAAGCAGGCCGGCTAGACTGAAATTCGTATCTCCTTCCTTCTATATGAGAAAAAAGAATCTGCCGGAATGTGCTGTAAGAAGCGTCCCTTGCACGTTCTCACATGCGTGCGAGCTTCCGCCGTGAAACGTGAAGATGCGCCTGCCTTCCTCCCACCCACATTGACACCGTATGCATGCCATCAATGGTACGGTAGTCGCACGACACTCATGCAAATGCATTTTGTCGTTCCACATCTAACTATTATAAGTATCCTTTATTAGTATAGCAACCTAATCATTTTTTTATTCTGCTCTCTAGAGCTGCACTTCGATTGACATTCAGCATATATGTAAACTCCAGTTGTTACAGAACAATGCTTCTATGGAAGGTCATAGTTTTCATGACAATTTTGCTTCTGTACGTCGAAGCACGAGAAAACGGAGCTCTTAGAAAGGTAGACCGAATATTGCTAAGTTGCAACCTCCAAAGCACAATGACTGAAAAGACGGATTCGGAAGGCCGGTGAGCCACCGTGACCTTGTCTGAAGAACGCAACGCACCCAACGCAGTCCTTTGAATATGGTGAAAGTCGATTTTGTCAATGAGCCGAGGTTTTTAGGCAATTTTTACTGGCGAGAATCTGTACAACCGCAAATATGCGTATCTATGTTGAAGGTATCTCTAGGTCAGATGAGTGGCTTAAAACACGAATAAGCACTGATTTAAGTATCAGCGCCACTTGACGTTGTAACCTTTTCCACCTATTTCTTAAAGCTTATAATTGGCGGTGAAAACGGGTGCCATTGTTTTTTTAGAGGAAAGGGTAGACCAGTATGCTCAGCATTCGGAGCTACTTTTGCCTAGGTTCTAGGAGAGGAAGAGAACCTTGTCCATCAAAGCATAGGCAGGTACAGTGTTTTTGTATGCGACTACACAGATTTGCGTCACCTATAGATTGTACTCATTCAACAAAGCGTATGGCAGCTGAAATTATTCAAATGGAACCCTTACTGAGTGCTCAAAGGAACCGGAAGGGGTCCGTAACAAGACGAAGATACAGAAAATGAGCATTTTGTACCGAACACTGAACGTTAGAAGCGATAATCGGTGAAAAAAACAGGATTCAAAAGCGCGACGCATCCTATTCGCATCAACACATTGACTTTCCAAGTTGTCCGCTGTAGGAAACGGGCCGCGGGCCAATTTTAGTTGTAGCACCTGACTCCCAGCGCAGTGAAGTGGCCATTCCCAACTACATAGCATTCATGTAAGTACATTTGGAAACAATATCAGAAAGAATAAAGGAAAGAATACTAGGAAAAAACAATTTTATAATAGAAGCATCTCCTCTTGGCACCATGCCAAGGCGTCAAGTTGGCGAGTTTGTGCAATGGCGGCCAAATAAACTCGTCCACACTACGTCTGTACTACCGTGAGCCAAAATTATCCCCTTCCGGTGTCTTCAAGAAGGTGAGAGAGGGGGACACTCACTGTCGCGCTGTCGTCCCTCACATGAAACCGTTCTACAATCATCTGTTTGTATACTCCAATGTACACTTCTATCTAACCTCTTCACTGGGGGAAGTGGAGGCTTCCTTTTGAGAAAGGCTTAGGCTAAAAACCTAGGCAAAAATAGTGCTTAACTGTCCTAGTGTCTTACTTCCTTTGAAGAAAGGTATCTTCCGTCAATCCTGGCCGGCACCCATCAATCAAATACGGGAATTCAGATTATCCCCTGCAAAAATTGCCTGAAACTCCGTGCCTTCGGTGATTCCAACTTTCACCATGTTTGAAGGACCGCGCTACTGCCAAAATCTTTGAAAGGCACGTTACGTCCTTTGAACATGGTTACGATGGTAATGATACAACTGCCTTCCAAATCCGTCTTGTGACCGACTGGTGCTCGGCTTCTCTTTACCATGATGTGTCTACCTCCATTTTTTATCCTTGTGCTTTGTTGCATACCACAAGCCTCAGCGATCATTCGGTTGTCGAGGAGGAGAGTCCAGCATCAAAAAACGCTAGGTCCAAGTTCACAGCCTGTATACACGATATTTGACGCCAGCCAACCTGGTTATAATATGGGTGTGTACCCTAATGTCGCGCAGCGCCGTGCCGCGCATCCCCGTATTGGATGGTTCGGCGCATTCGCGTCAAGCACAAGATACGCAGCGATCGAAAAAATGAGCGCACCGGCGCATCCACCATTTGAAAAAATTGGCGGATTGGCGATTTAGGCTATTCGTCACAATGTAAATAAGCCGACGTTGTGGCACGTGGCATCGCCGAAAATCCCAAATCGCGGATACGCCAATACGTCAAAAACCCATTCTTCAAGGAATGAACGCAATCTTACGCAATAACACGCGATTTCCACCGAGGGGGAGCACGGAACACGCCACAGCGCCAAATAGTGACATAAGGGTACACACCCCAATAATATAGTAAGAGTAGTACGTAACAGCGTATTTATACGGAACCGCAGATTTTTGAAAGCAATAAAATTATGACAGCTCATGTTTAGCGAATCCAATATATTCGAAAAAAACTAAGAAAATGAAAGGATGCAGGATTTGCAAACTTTGAGTAAAGATCCAGTTATTCGGAAGAAACCACAGGAACTGCGCATAGGAAACTTCTATTCAAAAGAAACTGCAGAACGCAGATTTCACGGAAACTTCCTGGGAAGAACCTAGATAAAACTATTTATACTTCAGAAAGTCCATTTCCTCAACTTGCAAATGAGTGCACCAGCTGCAACTGAAAATACGGCACACACTTTCCTTCTGCTACAACATTCCTGCAGCAAATTACCCCTCAATAATTATTATCCGTTCTACTCGCCTATCACCGATCTCTCCCTACCATCCCTCCTATGACTTCGAGAAATCAGCAACCTGTGACGCACACACATCAACAAGCGCTTGACCGCATATACAGTGGCGCTCAAAAGTCTTCGGCGAAATGGTCTTTCACTTGGGGTTTTTCACTTGTAACTTTTTTGTAACTGCACCGATCTAAGAGAAATTTTAGTATGTTGTACTTGGATACACTGCATACGTAATATACTATTTTGACGCTCAACGGTATAGGTTACGCGGTTGTATGAAACTTTTTGTTTTTGGAGTGCCATCGCTATGCCGTCCCGCTGTGCCGCTGTCATCAAAAGTCGTGGTCTTTCTACAATATATTAATGTTCTCTGAAGCTTGCTCGTTTTGTTTTTGTAAGGAAAGCCGTTCCCCTTGACCAAGCCTTTTACTTTTTTCTGGGTGGTCTTGTAGTAAATTCTTGTAAAAAACCATGAAAAGTGTCAAGCGGCACTCAAGTAGAAAGAAATGTTGGCAATAGGTTCAGGCACCACACATTAAAATTTTGTCAAATTTGGTCAAGTAGAAAAAAAGTTATGAAAAAAGAGTTTTGGCCGAAGACTTTTGAGCGCTACTGTATATAAATACAGGTAGATGAGCTGTTGGTAAAGTCACGTTATGACCCTTCTTTTGTGCAGAGTGGATAAAAAACAGAATTGTGTGTTCAGGTGGATGCACAAAGTTGTCACAGGCTGTAGGGAGGGGGAGGGGCACTACTGAATGTTGGCCAGTGAAGTGCCCATTGAACTGTTAACCTCACATGGCTGACAAGGGGCGTTGGTGCGATCGAAAAGAGAATTCAGCAATATGATGCAGGGTGGATTGTGCAGCTATTTGTGCAGAAGCTTCTTCGTTATCCTGTAAAACTACTGCCTCCTCACATCCATTTCGTGCGGCACTCACACTTTATGGACTCCATGTGCCCCTTGGTTTTTATTATTAACTGAGACCTTGAATCACCGTCTTAACTGCTCTTTCGCTTGAATGCACCAATTCCTTTACGGATCATCACGGATTACGATTTTTCTCATTATTATTCGCTAATCTTGAGATATTGCGGACATCATACGGTACGTGCGCCCTGGACTTTGCGAATATGCTACAATGCGCTCTTATATCACAAAAACAAAAGCGTTTTCACCTTCACAGCAAATCTCAGTTTGGACCTCGGTTACAATTGAATACTACACCGGCCTCATATGATTTATAGGTCTGCTCCAGGCATTGGAGAAGACTTATGAATTTGTTGCTTTTCAGGTGCTGAAGCCAAAGGTTCAGACATTGGATAGACAGACGTACGAACAGAGGCGGAGGAAGAAGCCCCCCCGTTGGTGGATAAATGGATATTACGTAAGCAAACCAAGCCCTGCAGGCCCAATCACCTCACAAAAGACAAAAAGAGTTCTTATGTAACTTAAAGGAATCGTCCACGGAAAATGAGTTTTTGTGTTACCCATATATTTATGTTGTATTTGCCTAATGTTGGCTTCATGCAAAATTTCACGCGAAAAAATGTGAATCTGGCTGAGATGCAGCACCACAGTGCGGTCCCAGTGGGCGGGGCTTCCGTGTAAAAGCCTCGTATCGCGTCCGCCGTGGTGAGACGCATTGTAGGAACAGAAGGTTACGTAAACAGTCCCACTCTCCGTTCCCAACGGCGGCGGAAGAAGGGACGAGGCTTTTACACGGAGGCCCCGCCCACTGGGACCGCACTTTGTGGTGTTGCATCTCAGCCAGATTCACATTATTTCGCGTGAAATTTTGCATGAGGCCAACATTAGGCAAATACAACATAAATATGTGAGTAACACAAATACTCATTTTCCGTGGACGATTCCTTTAAAGAAAAATAGGCCTATATGTGTCTTGTGCAGTACATCGCAATGAGGTGATCGTGGCTCGAAGAAGTAGCGAAAAAATCGCACATCCACTTCCCCCTAACATTAATCAGGCTTTGGTCGCTTCCTCCCCCCTTACTGGCCTAATAATACTCTTTCTCTGGATTTCCTCTAGTTTAGTGGGTGCTGAAGTCAACATTCATAAGACTTACTATGAAAGTTAGCAGCTCACATTCTTGGGGCAACTAGGCCCTTGGATATTTGTTCAGACTGCACCTTGTTGCGGATCTACTGTGCACCCTCACGATGTTGTGTCTGCTTGAATACAGCCGAGTCACGCCCATCCAACCACATCACATCTAGCCTAAGACGAACAGATTTCCAACGTGGCGCTCACCTGGACACGTGGAGAAGGAAACTTGCGAGAAGAGAAGATAGTTCGATGAAACGGCCATTTCGATGATAAAGGCAGTTTCCCCGTTAGAAATTCGTTCGTCTAAGGCCAGGTATGGTTTGGCTGGATGAGCGTGGCTTGGTTGCGTTCAAGCAGGCACAGCACCTTGAGGGTGCACCGTGCAGCCACAACAAGGTGTGGCCTAAACAGTTAGCGGAGGACCTTTTCGCCCCAGGGAAGCATGCACCGGGGATTATCTTGTGGTGTGCCTTCGAGTGCACGCTAGTGCGATAATATCTAGAGGCTTCCTCGCCTCAAAATGAATCCCCCTTATTCGCCTCCTCATAGAACTGATTTTCTCTTGTTCAGCTCCATCCACGACACAGAAGATCAAGGAGCTCGAGAAAGGAGCGCGAAATCCTTCCAGAAGAGTGATCACCGCACATATCAAAAAAGGAGCCAGTGCCACTCTGATAAAAACGTTTTCACACACATGTTCTCAGTGAAAGTTACATTAGCACATATGATGCACGACAGCATAATAGGGTGCTGCTGAAGCGGCTATCACACTATGACGGCGCTGTTTGTTGTTGCGTGACTCCTACACAGACTTCTACACAATAGATGGGCTTCGGACCCTCCGTAACCTCATTTCCCACACAGACTTCAAGATAAAATGGCACGAATCCGAAAAAATTGAGTCAAAGTGTCAATCTTTCAAAAAAATGAGAGAGTAAGAGGCTTAGCTCATTTCGTGATTATTTTGTTTGCGGAAACCGACTGCATATGAACACAAAAGCTGACCGACGCCTTCACAGTGATTTTGCGTCCTTTTAACGACAGCCTTATACACAAGAAAAAGGAGAGATTACAAGAAGTGAAAGAGATGTCAAAGCCGCTAAGATCCACCATCAAGCCGTCCGCGTGCTGGGGCTATTGGCCATCAGAAACACTGTGAAGCCTAGATTTTGTAGCGCTCCCCTTCAGTTTTTCAGAAAGAGCTGATTAACACAAATTTTCCATTATCCCGGAATCGGTCGAATTTGGAAGTGTTGTACGATTATTTGGATGTTTTTCTTCTTCTTAGCCACACCCAAATTTCAACCCACTTGCTTCGAGAAGCATCGAAAAGCACATCTACCGTGATGATCTCAGACTCAGACAGCCTTTTCTAGAAAAAAACCAAATCGCACTCCTTCTGCATCGAAGTACAGATCTATTAGTCATTTAGCCCTTGACATGATGAGATTGTCTTTATTAGCAGCTGACTATGCTTTGTTCCGTGTGTGACCACCAAGAGTTTATTGCTATTTGATTTCCGACTTGTGATGATGGTTGGGCGATTTTAAGGTATGCAAACGGTTCCGCCAATTAGCCTCGATTCATCTATTTTGTCACTGTATAAAAGAGGTCTGAACTGCAAGCTTCAGCCCTTCAACTGACGCACAGATGCTTTTCTATGTGCTCACTGCATTGACCAAACAGGGTGAAGCACGGCATTGTTGTGTTGAGAAAACTTCTGAAAGCGTCCATCTCATGACTGTTATACTGGAACTATGCCTTTAATAAAAAACGGATTCCTATCTTTTGAAGACGCCTTGGTCGTTAAGAATCACCGAAACCGGGTAGGTCGTTAAACGTTAAAGTTATGAAGAATTTCCTCTGCATCCACGTTCCTTTTGAGAAATTCTGAACTCACGCTTGACAGTGACCACGGAGATACCCGACAAATTCCGAGCTACTACAAGGTAGCGTGTGACACACAACAGGTGTCGTGGGACCTTTTTAGAGACACCGTAAGGGGTATATTTGGCAGGATGTGGAATGAGAAAGTAGGGGTACTCAGCAGCGTAACACTAGAGACTGAACGAAATAAACGACGAAGCATCACAGAAGTCTGCGACTTCCCATTTCCGCTTGTTCTGTGGAATTCCTATTACTCCTGAACCCCGTCCTACACACAACCAGCATACTGCACATACTGACCAATTGGGATAGGATTTCGAAGAGTGAAAGTAGGGAATTGAGAAATCAAAACTAACAGAAAAACCAGTATAGTGGGTTTACTGATGCTAGTACCATAAGATCAGGTATGTAAAAATAGGGAAGGTGGCTAAAGCGACACGGCGAAAGGTAGTGAGCGGCAATGGACGACGCTCGCTTATGCCTATAGGAACGGCAAGCGACAAGACTGGAAATGACAATCAGCACTACGAAGTGATAGTGGCCTACTAGAAAGCCGGTAATTCGCACAAGACAATTGTGGACGAAACAAGATTTCCCATGTACAGCAGTACCAGGCAGGGTGAAGCACGGCGTTGCTGTGCTGAGAAAGCTGCTGAAAAATATGATATCCTCTCATGACTGATATACTGAGATGATGTCTCTTACGTGGCGCATGTGGTGTAGTGACAGGTAGCGCTAACCCCACACTCATGGTGCGGGGATCAAATTCCATATCAAAGCCCACCAGGCCATCCATCCCTCCGGAGTCGGCAAAATGTTACCAGACTACTACTTGAGAGCCATTTTGTAGAAAAGGACCGATTAACAAGGAGCAGATGAGGTGGTCCTTTCTTTGTTATGGTGCACTAGAGTATCAATACTTAAAAATATTTCGGGTCAAATAAAGTGGGGAAAGACGCAAAATTTTCACCGACGTACGAGCTCCCATGCCTAGGCTAAAGCAGATGAGGCATGCTTCGACACATGCTTTTTGATGTGGAAGGGGATATCAGTTTTGGCCTAAACCGAGGGAGGGGACGTCGACGAAAAGTTGAGTCCTCCCCCCCCCCCCCCTCCCCCAAATGACCCAATCCTCCCCCCCCCCGTCCCCCAAATGACCCAATCTTTCAATTGCATTTCAATGAAGCGACAGGAAGAAGAAACCCAAGTCAATCGGTAGTTATCGAATATCCGATAGCATTCTCGGTGAAACTTGCGCGAATGCAGATGAACAGTTAAATGATTGACGGCAAAATTTAGAGCGCAGAACATTTTGGGAAGAATAGAACGCAAATCAATAAAAAAGGAGAAACAGGTATGATACGTGGCAGTCGATGGGTGGCGATCCAGGTGAGATTTATCGGGCAGATCAAGCGACAGATCAACATCAGCCAGTCACGATTTTATACATCAATAAACGACTTTGAGAAATGTGAGAATCGCTCATATACAATCGCTGAGACACTGGGTATACGGAAGGCTTTCCGGGCCGATCGATCAGAAATCGCCATTACTTATCATTAGTATTTCTAAGCTGGTGTGGGATGGAAACCTGCCATGGATAAGGATGGAAGGCTCAGCCGGGTCGCGAATGACATCGTCTGGGTGGTGACTATTGGGTGATAGGTGAAGACTCAGAAAGGGGTAAATTCGGCAGCTTCTTCTTCTTCTTCTTAGCGCTTGTCCCGCTTTGCTTGAACGATGACGCTATCTTATTCGGTCCTCGGCGTCTTCGGGATGGAGTCCCACCATCTTCTGTCATTTCGTATGACATCCATCCAACGTTGCCTGGGTCTTCCCCGAGGTCTTTCTCCGGCTACTTCGTGCAGCGTCGCTTTCTTAATAACTGCGTCTACATCAGCACGCAGTACGTGCCCGTACCATCTCAATCTGGATTCACGTAGCTTATCTTGGTTTGGGACGACTCCAAACAATCTCGCAGATCTTCGTTGCGTATGCGGCCCAGTTGAGTCAGACCAGAAGACCATCTCAGCATTCTTGTTTCCATGACGCCTAGGCGTCTTTTGGCCTCGTAACTGGCCAACACTCAGAACCGTATAACGCTAGGGGTCGCACAACTGTCCGATATATTTTTGACTTCAACTTGATGCTGACCTTCTTGTCGCACAGAACACCAGTTGCTGTTCGCCACTTGTGCCACACTGCCGATATTCTTGAATTGACCTCGTCCATGATGTTCCCGTCTTGAGCAATCGTCGACCCCAGATAGCAGAATGCACTTGACCTTGGCAAATCTATGCCGTCCACTTGTACGGTTCCAAAAAACGACGTATCAATTGTCAAGACACTGACTTTTTTGCATTCGGCCGCAGTCCGAATCACGCTAATCTGTCATTCCAAGATTGGACCTGCAGTTGTAAGCTGAGCCACTCCTTGGATGCTAGCACGACATCGTCGGCATACATCAGTGTCCAAGGAACAGGTTGTTGCAGGTCTTAGTCACAACGTCCAGGACTATATTGAAGAGTAGTGGGGGCAACGCGGAGTCTTGGTGTACGCCTACGGTGATTTGAAAGGGCTTTGATGTTCCCGCTGCCGCTCTGACGCAACTGGTGGAATTCCTGTACAGCAGCTTTATCCACTCCACAAGTTCCTCTGAAACATTGTGCTTCCTCAACTCGTACCATATCGCATTGTGCGGTACACGGTCAAACGCTTTCTCCAGGTCGAGAAATCCAAGATGCACCGCCTTTGACTTTTCTCGGTGCTACTCAACGAGCAGCTTAGCCGCATATATTGCATCGGTCGTGCTGCGGTTGCGAACAAACCCGCATTGGTTAGCGCTAAGTGAAACGATATCACGCACGCGCTTGTCCAGAATTCTCTCGAAAACCTTCATGGTGTGACTGAGGAGCGGTACCAGCCGATAATTTGAACATTCTGCTGAAGAACCCTTCCTCTTGAAGATTGGAATGGTTATGCCTGCAGTCCAATCCTTGGGGACGCAACGCTCTTTCACTATCAGGTTGAATAGTAAGGACAGCCAGATGGACGAATCCCAGAGACTTGACTTCCAAATTTCGGCAGCGATGTCGTCAGGCCCGGTCGCCTGACCATTGTTCATCTTCTTCAGCGCTTCCGTAACCTCTGCAGGAGTGATCATGGGGACAGCCCCCTCTGATGGAACTGCATCATCTACCGGCGCTCTCCATCTTTCACGAACATCTGGAGAGTTTGACAGAAGCTATCCTTTCTCGTCCATGATACCGTAAAATTTCTCAGTATCCTCAGTCCTTCGATTTCGTGATCTCACAAGCTTGTACAGATCTTTCACACCTTAACAAGTGTCCAGCTTGCGGTACTGTTCTTCAAATCGGGTCGCCTTAGTTTTCGCTACAGCTTTCTTCGCTTCTGCTTTGGCGAAGCGGTAAGCGGTCCAGTTTTCAGCAGTCCTATCTTGAAGATAAGCGTGGTATAATGCCTTTTTCTTTTTTTACGCAGGACTAAACTTCTTCTGTCCACAGCCATGCTTCCTTATCGATGCGCTTTCTACCGGGCTTTGTGTAGCCCAGTACTGTACGAGCAGCTGCTAAGATGTTCTTCTTTGCCGCGATCCAGGTATCTTCAACAGAAGTGATGTTCGGCAGTGCCACCCGTCCATTTACTTCAGCTTCGTTCTCTCTGAACCTCCACCACTTTATCGTCGCTGGACCAGTATGCTCCGCATACTTATGCTTTGGTGGTCGCAGTGAGAATGTGCCTATGAGTGGACGATTCTGAGTTGCTACAGTCTCGTGAAGAATGACCTTCACGTCCTTTGCTATCGGTTCTTTCTTCTCGTAAGGATGGAACCGATTTGCGACGAGTTCCTTCCACTGTGGTACGTCGCCAGATGAGAATTTCGTTTCATGTACCACGTGTTCAGTATTACGAGATCATGGGCATCGGCATAGTCTAAAATGCGGTTGCCATCACGTTTTGGGCGCCGTACCCAAAGCCGCCATGGCAACGATGTCCGTCACTGTGCTTCCCGACATGTCCTTCAGATCTCCGGCAACGAATAAGAGCTCATCAGCTGGTACTAGCATGGTCTTACCATCGAGCAAGTCCCAGAAAGCTTCCTTTTCCAAAGCCGAGCATCCAGCTTGTGCAGCGTATGTCGTGAAGAAATGAATCTTCCGCGATTCGATGACAAAAACCACATTTATCAGACGGTCGTCATATCTTTCCACTTCAAAGATAGCGTCGCCGAATTTCTAAGATACAATAATTCCAACTCCGTTTCTCGTTCTAGCAATTCCATTATACAGAATTTTGTATCCTTCTCCAATATCATTCGCTTTCGCTCCTGCCCACTTCGTCTCTTGGACAGAGCAGACATCAATTCTTCTCGCCTCCAGAGCTGCCGTGACTTATCCCGATTTTCCTGTCATCGACCCAACATTCAGATTCGCGAATCAAGATGTGGCTTGATTGAGGGTTAACTTCTTCGGTTAACCTTCGGTTCCACGCCCCTGCTCAGGAGGTGGCCCTTGCTTTTCATTTTCAAATTCGTCAGCTTGTTAACTATGAAAGTAGGGGTGCTCAACAATGAAACAGTAAGGACGAAAGAAATGAAACTCTAATTCAGAAACTAACTGATCACTCCTAATTTCCGAAGTTCCGAAAACCGAGAAAGAGAAACCTTAGCTCCCTCCCCTTTCTCGCGCGCCCCTGCGTTACCAGCCGGGAGTAGACTGCAGACACGCCAGGGGGCATCATTCAGGAACGTAGTTCAGACCTCGCCCGCAACTCGCCCGGCTGATGGATGCAGAACACAGGCCGTGCTTTTTCAGTGCAGGTTTAGCCACACATCACCTCCTCAGAAGTGGGAAGTTCGCACTCAAAGTACTCCCAGTTCTCACCTTCTCCTTTCTTCTCCTACTGCCTGTAAAGGCACACTACGTAATAATCGATTAGTGGCTGACTTCCTTGCAGAGAGCAACACATTGTATAGCTCAATTATTCGGGCTGCACGTTTGTTGCGGCTGCACGATGCACTATCAAGGTGTTCTGCCCGCTTAAAGGTACACCACGCGATAATCAAAGTGATCCTTACCTACTCAGAGCAGGTAGACCCGTGAATGGTTGTGAAGATTTCACGCTTTTCGCGACGATACGGCTCACCTCCGCGCGCACGGCCTGGTCGACCAGAGCCGAACAGGTGATATGGTAGCATTTGGAGCGATATCATCGAGCAAAAACTAATTTCCAATCTCCCATACTCGTACGAGGACCGATGGCTGGGAGCTTTATTTTTGGCAGTTATGAAGGATTTTGATCCATTTTTCTTCACTGGTGGGTAAACCAGGGGCTCTACATCCTGTAACACGCACGATAGCCCTCACATTTTTCGCGAGGTGTGCCTTTGAAGGAACAGGAAGGGGTTCGAAGAAGAGGAAGATGCAAAGAAATGTCGTTTTGTAACGAACATTCAACGTTAGAAGCGATAATCGGTACGAAAACCCGGATTCAAAAGCGTGGCGCTGCGGTGTTTATTCGCATCACATTCGCACCAACACACTGACTTTCCGAGTTATCCGTTGTAGAGGTTACTTGTTGTCTCGTAGAGTGTTTTATTGGTGAGGATCCTACTATATATAATACGCCTAGTATGTCTGTGTGTGTGTGTCCGTCTGCCTGTACGAAATTCATATCTCGCGTCGCAGCAAAGCTGGAAAGCTGAATTTCACAAATGATATAGGTGATAAGGGGACCCAGGCGGTGGTGGACCGAAAGTGATAGCAGCTGATACGCGCTGATAAGGAGCTTTGAAGGGCGAATGTCATTAAAGTCATTTCGCCTTCCGGGTTGATTCTAGAGCGCTGACATTCATAGGTGTTTTGCGGGATGGGGCGAGAGCATTATTAGCGGGTGATCCAACTTGAAAATGGTTGATAAGATACGATAAGGAGCGGGAAATGGCTAGAGTCGTCGTATCAGTTTCGCCTTTCGGATTTGTCCCAGAGCGCTGACACTCATAGGTGTTTAACAGGGTTGGCCAAGGACATTAATGGTGGGTGATCCAAATTGATAGCTGTTGATAAGATTTGATAAGGAGCGTAAAAAGGCTAGAGTCGTTGAATCTGTTTCGCTTTTCGCATTGGTGTCGGAGCGTTCATACTCACAGGTTAGTGGGTGATCCAAACTGATAATGGTTGATAAGATTCGATTGGGAGCGTGAGAAGGAAAATGTCATCAAGGCCAGAACGCTTTTGCGGCTCACAGTGGAATGTCCACATTGGCAGGTATTGTAGATACAGGGATCTAAAGAATAACGGCTTACGGTGGCTAATAATAACCGTTAAGGATCGGATGGGATGAAATCCTTTACATCGCCTGCTACTACAACACGACCGCTTTAGCGAGATCGTCTGATGCACAGTGCCATTGGGAGAACATATTTTGATATGTTCTGATATCACTGGCAGGTATCGACCGCTGAATTCCCTAGCGTTCCAAAAAGTGACAGTTCTCTTGATCCTGCGATCTACATTGATAACCATGATACAACCTATATTTGTAATAGCAAAGCAAACGTTTCACTCGGAATCATTTTCTAATGCGGTACTGGCAGCAACAGTGGGTATCGACCGCTAGACTATGTAAAATTCCAAATAGTGAAACATGTACACGAAAACGATAATCGTCGATAATCGGAGTGCGGATCTACCATCAATGCAGGAATTAGATGCTCAGCAAGTGAACAATTCTTACCAATCGTTGCAATCGAATATAAAACTATCGATGTCAAACCATCCAAACTCCTAGTAATGACCTAAACCAGTTGACACACTACTGCGCGCGATTCATGTCAATGACGTGCAAAATGGGCTCGATGCAAAGCGACAAAAGCATACTGGGTAATATCGAAATGCTTTCTTACCACGCCATCTTCTCTGCTTTTATCCGAATAAGTAGCTCAGCTGCAAGCAGAGGAAAGGAAATTTCCATTCAACTCCATACACAACTGTGGTCGTGCCGATCAAACCCATTCTGCACAACATCGCCATGAATCGCGCGCAGTAGTGTGCGCCCGCCAGCTGGTATGAAATAAGTGAAACAACAGACAGCAACAAACAAATAGAATTATTGAATGAAGAACAGGCGGAAGCGTAAGAAAAAATGTGATTACAGTTAAAACCCAATGAATTCACTTTCGACGTCTTCGCAAGGTGCCGTGTGTGCATTGCGGCAACTACAAGCCACCGTTCTCCCATCCCGTTGACCAATTGTTCTCCCTCGGTCTCTTTAAACACAACTGGGTCACACCTACCCAGCCTAATCTTAGCAGGCCCTGGTCAGACGAATTTCCAACGTGGTGCTGACGTGGAGAAGGAAGCTTGCGATAAGACAAGATAATCCAGTGAAACAGCTATTTTGATGATGAAGACAGCTTCCACTTTGGAGATTTGTTCGTCTACAGCCAGGCGTGATTGGGTGTGTACCGTTTCGGCCGCGCCACCAGTACGACTTGCCGCAGTCAAATAATCACCAGAGACCTATGGTCTCGCCATTGTCCTACGAAAATTCGCTGTGCAATATGTTGTAGAACATGCGAGAAAGGGGTAATTTCAAAGAAAAGTAAAGACGGATCCTCAGGAGAGGATTTCGCAACGCGGCTTCCGACTTGCAATGCTATGCCTACGACCTAAGGACGCCTTATGTATCTAGGTCCGATGCGTTAACGAGGGTCATCCCGTTGTGAGGGTCCGCACCTCCAACTTACACCTCTGCCTGAGCACTCCGCATACTGTGTTGCGAAATTCTGTCTACGTCGCTGATGCATGAATGGTCATTGTTATATGAGGTGCACTCCTCATTAGAATAGCACTTTTATTAATTTCGATGACTCACGCGATCCCTTTCGGGCCATGAAACTATATTTCGGAAATGGCTGATGAAGGAATCTTATGCCCTATGGTCATCGGAAGTTCGGAGCCGGAGCCTGCGGAGAGCATCAGAAGGGAGTTGGAGTGGGCGCAGTGGGCGGAGCGGAGGAGGGCCAAAAAGAATTAAAGGTGAAGGTAATAATTTTGAAACAACGTTTATGTGTAAGTTCTACATGATGTTGGATGAAGAATTAGACCCATCGAGATTGGGAAGCTTGGCTAGGTGCAAATGCGGGTAGGGTATACCGTTTAGCAATCTTAGAGAAAATATGTGCGGATAAGAAGCTCTGGACGGGGAAGGAAGAAAATATTCGAGCATTGGAGTCTTTGTAAGCAAGGATGCGGGAACGCAGACGATACACCCTTCAACATGCCTCCTTTCGTGATGTCATTGCTGGAACCCGAGGTAGATCATGCATAAAAGTTGTTATTAGTATGTGTGTATGCGTTACTGTGCCACTGAGCATGGTTCAGGTTCACCGCACAGTGATACGCACCGTCAGGTTTGAAAGGAAGCTAACAAAGAAATTAGTAGAAGACGAAAACAGAATCTCATGACACTCTTATCTATCTGAATCTTCGAATGTGTCCATTTAGAAGTCTGCGCTATTGCACCTAACGCTCATTTGTTTTTGGAGTTATGAAAAGCTTGGCATGAATAGACATACCGCTATAAAAGCGTTTCCTTCGAATAGTTGGATTTACACAGATTCAGAGTAGGTCTGGAACTCACCTGTTGATTTATAGGGTACTCATGATTTTTCGTTCAGGAAGTAGTGGAAGCCCACGGAAGCGGGATGCGACCGTGGAGCGAATTAATACAGCTGTAGAATGTGGAATGTAAGATATATTACAATGGAAATGTTGATGATGTGAAATTAAGAGTTGTATTCTAACTGTATGAGTTGAAAGGGCAAGCTTTGAATTGGAAAAATCGAGTAAATGTCCATGTACGACTTTCGATGAATCTTGGCATGATCTTTTAATAATGGTTGTTCGGATGCTTTAGCCTTCAACCAAGTTTGATCGGTAAAGGTTATGGATAGTGGATGTCTTATGCAAACCAATTACCGGGTTACATTTCACATTCGTGTTCTTCTTCGGCATCGAGCAGGTCCACGGCCAACTGAGGAGTGACACTTTGCCCTTCATAACCAAGCCTACAAATCGATTAGAGAGGACCACATCCAAAACTGAGTCCCTCCATAAGGAATTGGCTAAGCTTTGAAAACCACTGAGATTTCCTTCAATATATTTACGCTGGCTTTTTCGTCAGTACTTTTCTTTCCCCCGCTCATCTCCGTTAGTCGCAACGTGTTCAGATGCATTGTGGCCATCATGGTGTAGAGCGGATACGTTGCAATTACACAGAATATTTCCCTACGGCAGTATATTCAATCCAAGGCATTCTAGGCCTCACACATGGATAGATCAAGAGAACTGAGTTACAGAGCCACAGATGCACGCAGCAGACGTGCATCAGGCAATTGAACATGGCATGGTCGTCGGTCCTGACTCCGCACCACACCCGATGGACGCCCATATGCCCGTCTTTATCTTTCCAATTCGGTGATGAGGCGCAATCGCGTCCTTTTGCTGCCTACAATGCACGCATGGCACGACTTTTCACAGGGTGACGACTAATCTTCCTACCTTCCTGAGCTCACTGCCCAGTGACAGTATCAGATGCCAACCAACATAATAATGAGGGATGGCACCGAGCTCAGGCTCCAGCTTCCAAAGCGCAACACTAGGTGCACGACTGCGGTCAGTCGTGACCGAGGACACTCTGAGTTCCTGTCCACTCACACACCGCTTAAGACGCTTCGAACGTTCCACCTCTGTGCGTGTACTTATGTTCTCTGGAAAGTAGTTTTTGATAGAGATATCATTGTTCCCCCATGGTCTTCTCACCCGTGTCCGATCGGTGGAGTACCACACTATGGAGGACCAACTTGGCACGGACCTTTGACACAAAAACCTTTCCGATCAACGGCGACCGTGCGCGACTATCGCATGAACCATCTGCTGCCAAATGTATTCCCACTCCCGTCTGTATCTGTGAAACACTGTTTGTAGCAGTATAGGGTGGAATTCACGTAATCATCTCGTACTGTCGCCAATTTGTTTCCATCAGCAATCTTTGATGCGAGAGATAAATCTATCTATGGCAGGCTTCAAAACTGATAGCTTCAAATGGACTTGAAAAGCCTTCGACTCCGTTGAGACAGAAGCGGTCAAAGCCCTGAGAAACCAGGATGTGCCTACTCAGTATATAAAAGTACTTCGTGAGCTCTACAGCAACTTCACCATCAGAATCTTGCCATTTTACGAGGAAGTCATCATCGACGTGAAGAGAAGGGTTCGATAAGGCGATACCATTTTGCCGAACTCTTCAGCTTCACTCTCGAGAACGTCATGCGTCGATTGGAAGTGGAAGGCATGGGAGTGAAGACGATAGACGGCGTTTACATCACCTCCGCTTCGCTGACGACATTGTGCTTATAGCACAGACAACCCAGCGAGCAAACGAATGCTAGCCGATTTCGTCTGCGAGTGTGGAAGGATCGGTCTGCAGCTGAAACTGACGAAGACGATGTTTATGAGAATCGGATTGGTACCTGATGCCCCATTCAGCTCAACGGAACAGCATCGAATGCTTCAGCTATGTGTATCTAGGTTGGAAAGTCAATATGATGAACGACTTTGCACCAGAGCTGCGAGGAGGAAAAGAGTGGCTTGAGGAGCCTTCAAGACCAGCGAGGAAGTAGTGAAGAATACGAACATCCAACTCCGCGCCCATCTCTTCGGTTCCGCAGCCATTCCTGCCCTAACATACGCCTCAGACGGGCGGCTGTACGTAAGGCCGCTTCCATACTTTGCGCACCGACGCCGTCACGCGCGTGACGGCGTCGGTGCGCAAAGTATGGAAGCGGCCTAAGCGGGAGGGGCATGCGACGGTGTCATCCAACACGCCATCGAAAGGGCGATGATTGGGGTATGCCGGTGCACGCATGTGCAGAGAGGAATCCGGAGATTCGAACCCTGTCTTCGGTCGAAGATTAGGGACGCCGTCGTATTCGCCATGCAATCGTAGATTGGATGGGCCGGACATGTCATGCGATATCGCGATGACGAGAGCGCCACCATGTGGCTCACGTAGTACATATGGGTTAACAGTCCGAGGGTTTCCGCTTATTTCTACTGGTTCACGAAGTACGCTCAGTCGCCGAACATTTGATGTTTGCAGTGTTTATCGATAAACTATTCATTTATCACTGCATATCGCATCGCTGAAGAAGGCCACCACTTTCCGGAGGGCCAGATGATTGAGCGGTCAATACCTTTGTTACAATGATATTGACTATCAATGTAAATGGATTAGGAATGAAATGTGTTTATCCACTAATCATTTTACACTTTGGTTAAAGAGATCCCCATTGAGAGGTCAGATAGTTCAGAGATAGCATCTAATTCTTGCAGTTTGTGGTAGATCCGCATGCCAGTTATTGATGCTTATCGTTTTTGTAAGCATGCATCACTATTTCCATTTCACAAAGCCCAGCGGTCAATACCCAGTATTGTTGTTGTAAGCGCATGAGGAAATGATTCACTTTCTTCATTATTACA
This sequence comes from Trichostrongylus colubriformis, assembly GCA_963978905.1. Lineage (NCBI taxonomy): Eukaryota > Metazoa > Nematoda > Chromadorea > Rhabditida > Trichostrongylidae > Trichostrongylus > Trichostrongylus colubriformis. Next base: position 38,962,300 of record OZ022260.1, read on the forward strand.
CATATAGATCGTATCCTGATCATGAAATGTACAACGCACTATCACCGCGCGTCATTATCAACGCTAGGCAATTTAGAGGTCCATAAATCGGCAACTGATATCAGAACATAATCAGAATATGTTCACCCAATAGCAATGTCCATCAGACACTTTTATTGTAGCGGTCGTGTAGTAGTAGTAGTAAGCGGTGTACTGGATTTTACCCAACCACTTCCTAATGGCCCTTATCAGCGATATCAGACTCTATCCGTCACCATTAAGGTCCCCGTACCACCTCCTACAACAATTATGAGTTTGTACGCTTCACTAATTGTTGAGACAGGAAACGTATTTTCGGCATTTACCTTTTGACGCTCCTCATCTAATCTTATCAACCGTTATCAAGCTGAATCACCCATCATCAATGTCCCCGTCTCAAACCACAAAAGACCTGTGAGTGAAAACGCTCTAGGATCAATGCGGAAAGCGGAACGGATTCGACTACTGTGGCCTTTTTACGCTCTTTATCGAAACTCATCAACCGGTATCGAGCTAGATCACCTACTACCATCAATGTCCCCGTCTCACCCCGCGAAACACCTATGAGTATGAACCCGCTAGGATTAGTGCGAAAAGCGAAACGGATTCGGCGACTCGCCTTCCGAGGTTCTTTATCAGCCCTTATCAATTGCTACCACTTTCGGTCCACTACCGCTTGGTCCATTCACCACTCCCTACATCACTTCTAAAATTCGGCGTCCCAGCTTAGCTGCGACGCGAGATATAAATTTCGTGACAGACAGGCGGAAACACGGTCAAACACACACACACAGACATTCTTAGCGAATTACATGTAGTAGGAAGATACTAAACGAAATATACATGAGAACAGCAACAGAATCACAGGTGAAAGTGATAATGATACTCAAATTGACATACAGATATCAACTAGTTGATCATCCAGTAATCTTGAGGGTGTTCTATTCATTCGAGCGCGGTAAAGCAACAAGGAAGTCTTCACGGTAGGCAAATTTCATTGTACTGAGGAGAGCTCCCTAATAGATTCGGCACCAGCTGCACCTCTAGTAACATTACCTTCACTTCGTAGGTGTTGCATGTTCTATGTTGAATGTTGAACAGTAAACTACCCTCCCTAAACGTTGAAGAACGCAATGTCCAGAGTTCGCGATTTATGCGAACAGGCGAAAAACACAAGCTGCGCATCCATTAGACAATTAGAATATCAGGCGATCAGCGGGTCAGCTGATCGGGGAAAGACATTAGGTAAGTATCGGTCAGGCGATCGAAGGACCGCCCAATTGATTCGTATCTTATGCATTCCACCTGGTCGCCCAATCACCAAGAACCCTTTCGATAGTGAGCACTGTGCTGTCGCAATGAAGGTCGATATCTCATACAAAGCTGCGCATCTGAACATTTTGGAGGAATTTTCACGGGGTCAGTCTGCCCATTCAAGTGTATATTTTTGCCTGAGCTCCAGTGGAGAAGAGAAGGGGTTCCCTCCCACTTCTAGGCTCATGTAAAAGTGATGGCCATAGTGGGATGTCGCTGTCATCGCGATAGCACTCTGAACACTACCTGACCTTGCTTTACAGCATCCTTTATCACCCAATTTGCCAAATTAACCTCTTCCGGTGTCTTTGAAGACAGCATTAGGGGTAATGTGGTTATTGAGGAATCCCCAGAAGAAGTTACCCGCACGAAAACTAGGGGCCTTAGCAACCTATTTATGGTGGAATCCTCGTCCAAAAGCGCGGCCCGTCTTGTAGAAACGGCGTAACGGTTAACAGCTGACGCCTCAGGATGAGACCCCGTCTACAAGTGACGGATTTCTATTCAGCTGGCTACGGTGGGAGTGTCCAAGGAGATGCGACAGGGTTGAAGGTGTGGCGGCGGGCTTTCTCAGTGTTAGCTTGGAGCTCACTCCAAAAGAAGATGCCGTGGTACTTCCGAACATCCGTGCACGTTCACGACTTGGCTAAATGCCAATGGAAAACTCCTCCGGACAACTCGCCTGCTAACGGGTGGCTCGTCCTCGGCGAGAAACAACGGTGGGAAAGAGGTCCTATTTTCAGATCTTTGGTCATTTCGTTTCGTTTTTTCTCAAGTGCCGTATTACTGAGCACCTCGACTTCCATATTCGCCACATTTTTATAAATAGTCCGAATTCCCCCAAAACACCAGAAATTTGAAACAAAAACAGAAGGAGGAGAGGATCAATTTGGCAGACCGTAGAATATGAAAGTAGGGGTGCTCAGCTATGTAACCATAGAGAAAGAACGAGACAAAACGGCTTGAAACCCGAGAAACAGGAGCCCGAAAGCCTTCTCTCTCGCACCCCTCCGCGTCACTAGCCGGGGTAGACCGCAGAAGGGCGGAGAGGCTAAATCAGCCGGCCACGAACGTTGTACCGCCTTCGACGACAACTTGCCGGCTCCAAGTCTGCAAAACGACACACCGTGCTACGGGATCGTGATAAGACACCAAGCCGCGCATTTTTAATGTGAGTTGCGCCATACATTACCTCTTCTTGAGTCGGGTTGTTCTCAGAGAATATGTATTCATAGGTCTCAGTTTCCATTACTACTCCCGGTGTCTTTGACCAGGCCAGAGAAGGCGAAAGAAAGTCTGGACAAGCAAGCCGGCTAGACCAAAACTCGTATCTCCTTCCTTCTATATGAGAAAAAAGAATCTGCCGCAATGTGCTGTAAGAAGCGTCCCTTGCACGTTCTCACATGCGTGCAAGCTTCCGCCGTGAAACGTGAAGATGCGCCTGCCTTCCCCCCACCCGGCCCACATTGACATCGTATGCATACCATCAGTGGTACGGTAGTCGCACGACAGTCATGCAGGTCATTAGTATAGCAACCTAATCATTTTTTTCTGCTCTCTAGAGCTGCACTTCGATTGACAGTCAGCATATAAACTCCTTCACGACTTGGCTAAATGCCAATGGAAAACTCCTCCGGACAACTCGCCTGCTAACGGGTGGCTCGTCCTCGGCGAGAAACAACGGTGGGAAAGAGGTCCTATTTTCGGATCTTTGGTCATTGCCATCTGTTTTTTCTTCATCGCCGTTTTAGTAAACACCTCGACTTCCATATTCACTACATTTTTCATGATTTGTCCGACTTTCCCCATTGCTACCTTCGATTATAGCATATCGTGCACCCTGCTCCACTTGACAAACATGGTCAAGCGATATGAAATCCAATAACACCGGAAGGGGTTAATTTGGCAGAGCGCAGAATATGAAAGTAGGGGTGCTCAGCAATGTAACGGTAAAGAAAGAACGAGACAAAACGGCAAAAAACCCGAGAATTCGCAACCCGAAAAGCCTCTCTCTCGCACTACTCTGCGTCACTAGCCAGGATAGACTGAAGAAGGGCGGAGAGGCTGAATCATATGGCACCAAACGTTGTCCAGGCTTCGCCGGCAACTCGTCCGGCTGCAAGTCTGCAGGACGACACACCGGTCTGCGAAATCGTGATAAGACACCAAGCCGCACGATTTTCAATGAGAGTTCCACCACACCCGTCGCTTCTGGAGTCGGGTTGTTTTCAGAGAATGTGTATTCATAGTTCTCAGTTTCCATAACCACTCCCGGTGACTTTGATCAGGCCAGAGAAGGCGAAAGAAAGTCTGGACAAGCAAGCCGGTTAGACTAAAATTCGTATCTCCTTCCTTCTATATGAGAAAAAAAAAGCATCTGCCGGAGTTTGCTGTAAGAGGCGTCCTATGCACGTTCTCCCATGCGTGCGAGTTTCTGCCGTGAAACGTGAAATTGCGCCTGCCTTCCTCCCACCCGACCCACATTGACCCCTTATGTATGCCATTGATGATTGACATTCAGCATATAAACTCCAGTTGTTACAGAACAATGCTTCTATGGAAGGTCATAGTTTTCATGACAATTTTGCTTCTGTACGTCAAGGCACGAGAAAACGGAGCTCTCAGAAAGGTAGATCGAATATTGCTAAGATGCAACCTCTAATAACAATGACTGAAAAGACGGATTCGGAAGGCCGGTGAGCCACCGTGACCTTGTCTGAAGAACGCAACGTACCCAACGCATTTCTTTGAACATGGTAAAAGTCGATTTTGTCAATGAGCCGAGGTTTTTGGGCAATTTTTACAGGCGACAATCTATAAACCGCATATCTACGTATTCATGTTGAAGATGGTTTCGATAGAGCTTTTTCAGCTCTACAGAATGGTACTACTTCATTCAAACCGCTCAACATTTTGCTGCTTTTAAGACTCACAAATGGAGTACTCACAAAAGTATGCACTTTCGTTATGTTCTCTTCCTCGCCTACCATCGAGACTGAAGAGGATAAGCATACATGCATTCGATAGAGCTTTTTTTGCTTCACAAGATGATACTGTCCTTCTTTTGTACCCTCTCATACATATTTTAGCATATGGGGATAAGTTTCCACTCCTTTTCAGTTCAAAATTGCGTAACGGAAATAAATTTTTTGGCAGAGTGTTTTGTCCATTCGATAGACCTCTTTTCGTTCTACAAGATAGTGTTTAAGTTTTCGTTCAAATTGATTTTTGCCATTTTTTAGATCATCTAAAAGTCGACGAAATCGAGCACTTTCGACTACATGTGTCAAAAAGCTCGATTTCGTCGACTTTTAAATGATCTAAAAATGACAAAAATTGATTCGAGCCAAAACCGTGAACAATCACTTGTAGAGAGAAAAGAGCTCTATCGAATAGTGCAGAACATTGAGCCAAAACATTTCATTCTCATTACGCAATTTCGAATTGAAAAATAGGTGGAAGCTTATTCCTACATGCTAAAATATGAGAGGGTAGAAAAGAAGAGCGGTATCATCTTGTAGAGCAAAAAAAGCTGTATCGAATGCATATATGCACATCCTCTCCCATCTCGATGGTAGGTGAGGAAGAGAAAATAACGAAAGTGCATACTTTTGCGAGTACTGCATTTGTGAGTCCTAAAAACAGCAAGAAGTTGAGCGGTTTGAATGGAATGTAGTACCATTCCGTAGAGCTGAAAAAGCTCTATCGAAATAATATTCACAAACATTTTTTGATCTTGACGGCAGACGAGGAAGATGAGGTGCGCAAGTGCCAATTTTTTGCCTTCAGCTTACTTCATTTCCAAACCTCATAAATATCAGGTAGTCGAAGGAATCGAAAAACGGATAGTGCCATTGTAGAGCAGAAAAAGCTCTATCGAAAACAAATATAATCTTCGTCGAAAGATGAAGGGAGCAATAAGAAAAGCGGGGTTGAAAAAAACCGCAACTTATTCTTCAACCCAATAGTGAGAGTAGTACGTAACAGCGTATTTATACGAAACCACAGAGTTTTTACAAGCGAAAAAATTATGATAGCGCATGTATAGCGAATTCAATACATTCAAAAAATTAAGAAGAAATGAAAAGGACGCAGAATTTGCAAATTTTAAGTAATGATCCAATTATTCAGAAGAAACCACAGGAACTGCGCGCGGAACTTATATTCGAAAGAAGCTACAGAACCCAGAATCCACGGGAACTTCCTGGAAAGAACCTAGATGAAACTAATTATACTTCAAAAAGTCCATTCCCTCAACTTGCAAATGCGTGCACCAAATGCAACTCGAAATACAGCACACACTCCCTTCTGCTACAACATTCCTGCAGCAAACTACCCCTCAATAATTATTGTCCGTTCTACTCGCCTATCACCGATCTCTCCCTACCTCCTAAGACTTCGAGAAATCAGGATCCTGTGACGCACAAACACCAACAAACACTTGATCGCTTACATAAATACAGGTAGATAAGTTGTTGATAAAGTCGCGTGCTGACCCTTCTTTTGTGCAGAGTGGATAAAAAATAGGACTGTGTGTTCAGGTGGATGAACAAAGCTGTCACAGGCTGTAGGGAGCGGGAAGGGTACTATTGAATGTTGGCCAGTGAAGGCCCGTTGGACAGTAGTAACCTCACGTGGCTGACACGGGAGCGTCGGTGCGAACGAAAAGAGAACTCAGCAATATGGTACAGGGTGAGCTTGTGCAACTGTTCGTCAAAAGCGTGCTTCACTATCCTGTACAAACTACTGCCTCCTCACATCCATTTCGTGCGGCACTCACACTTTATAGACTCCATGTGCCCCTTGGTTTTCATCATTAACTGAAACTTTGAACCATCGTCTTAAAGACACCAGAAGGGGATAATTTTGGCTTACGGAAGAACAGACGTAGTGTGGACGAGTTTAAGTGGTCGCCATTGCACAAACGCCTTGGCCTGGTGCCAAGAGGAGTTGTTTTACCATGAAGTTCTTCCTTTCTTTTACTTTTTCTTTTGTTTTTTCTTGCATTGTTTCTAGATGTACTTACATGGATGCTTATGTACTTGAGAAGGGGTACTCCACTGCGCTGAGGGTCAGGTGCTGCAACTAACGTTGGCCCACAGCCGGTCTCCTACAGCGTACAACTCGGAAAGTCAGTGTGTTGGATGCGAATACACACCGCAGCGATGCGCTCTTGAATCCGTTTTTTTTCCACCGATTATCGCTTCTAACCTTCTGCGTTCGTTACGAAATGCTCATTTCTTTGCATCTTTCTCTTGTTTCGGGACCCTTCCGTTCCTTTAACTACTCCTTCGTTTGAATGCGCCAATTCTTACGGACCATTACGGATTCCGATTTTCTCATTTTCACTAGCTGATCTTGAGATTTACGGACATCATACGGTACGTGCGCCCTGGACTTTGCGAATATGCTATAGTTCCCTCTTATGGTACAAACTCGGAAGATCTGTGAAATGATGCGAATTGGATGCGAATACACACCGCAGCGATGCGCTCTTGAATCCGGGTTTTTTTTTACCGATTATCGCTTCTAACCTTGAGTGTTCGTTACAAAATGCTCATTTCTTTGCTTCTTTCTCTTGTTTCGGGACCCTTCCGTTTCTTTAACTACTCCTTCGTTTGAATGCGCCAATTCTTACGGACCATTACGGATTCCAATTTTCTCATTATTCTTAGCTGATCTTGAGATTTACGGACATCATACGGTATGTGCGCCCTGGACTTTGCGAATATGCTATAGTGCGCTCTTATAGTGCAAAAAACAGAAGCGTTCCCACCTTCAGAGCGAATCTCAGTTTGGACCTCGGTTACAATCAAACACTACTCCGGCCTCATACGATTTTTAGGTCTGCTGTAGATATTGGAGAAGACCTATGAATTTGTTGGTTTTCAGGTGCTCAAGCCAAAGGTTCAGACATTGGATAGACAGACATACGAACAGAGGAGGCGAAGGAAAAGGCCACCGTGGTGGATAGATGGATATTACGTAAGTAAACCAAGAGGGATGCGAAGCCCCCCGCTTAGGCCCAATCACCCCATAAAAGAAAAATGAGTCCTAATGTAATTCAAAGAAAATTTATTAACCTACATGTGCTGTCGTGCAGTAAATCACAATGAGGTGATCGTGACTCAACGTGGTAGCAAAAAAATCGAATTTTTGCTTTCCTCTAACCTGAATCACGCTATGGTGGCTTCCTCCCTGATCACATACTGGCCTACTAGTATTCATTTTCTTGATCTTCTTTGTTTAGTGGTTGCTGAAGTTGTGGATCCCTTGTTGCGGATTTACCGTATACCCTCACAGTGTTGTGCCTGCTTGAAAAAACCAAGCCACGCCCATCCAACCGAATCACGTCTGAGCTTTTACGAAGGAGTTACCAACGTGGCGCTTACGTGGAGAAGGAAACTTGCTAGAAGAGGAGATAATTCGATGAAACGGCCATTTCGATGATAAAGGCAGTTTCCTCATTAGAAATTTGTTCGTCTAAGGCCAGGTATGGTTTGGCTGGATGGGCGTGGCTTGGTTGCGTTCAAGCAGGCACAGCACCTTGAGGGTGCACCGTGAAACCACAACAAAGAAGTAGCCTAAGCAGTAATCGAAGGACCTTTTCGCCCCAGGAAAGCATGCTACTGGGGATTATCTTGTGGTGTGCCTTCGAGTGCACGCTAATGCGATAATATCTAGAGGCTTCCTCGCCTCAAAATGAATCCCCCTTATTCGCCTCCTCATAGAACTGATTTTCTCTTGTTCAGCTCCATCCATGGGACAGAAGATCAAGGAGCTCGAGAAAGGAGCGCGAAATCCTTCCAGAAGAGTGATCACCGTACATATCAAGAAAGGAGTCTGTGCCACTCTGATAAAAACGTTTTCACACACATGTTCTCAGTGAAAGTTACATTAGCACATACGATGTACCACAGTATAATAGGGTGCAGCTGACTGAAGCGACTATCACAGTATGAATGCGGTGCTGGTGGTTATATGTGACTGCTACATCGACTTCCACACAAGGGATGGGCTTCGAACCCCGGTAACCACATTTCCACACAGACTTTCCGAGATGAAATGGCACGAATCCGAAAAATCAAGTCAACGTGTCAAACATTTCAAAAAATGGGAGAGGAGAAGGCTTGGCTCCTTATTTATCTTTTTCTAAGAGGTTCGACAGCTCTCGTGATCTTCGTGATCGTGATCGTAATCTAATCGTCCGCTTAGGTCCACCATCAAACTTCCAGCGTGCTGGGGCTGTTTCTGGCTGTCAGAAGCATGATCACTATGAAGCCTGAGATGTTGTTGCGCTTTGCTCCACTCTTTAGAAAGAGCTGAATGACACAAGCTTCCTACTATCCCTGAAGCATCAAAATTTGAAACTCTTGTGTAAATATGTTTTTCTATCTTCCCAGCCGCACTCCAATTTCAGCCCTTGCTTTGAGAAGTATCGAAGAGCACATCTACTATGATGGTTTCAGATTCAGAAGTAAGAACATGTGGAATGTAATAAACTGCTAGCCTTTTCTAGACGAAAGACCAAATCGCACTCCTTCTGCATCCGAGTACAAATCTATCAGTCATTTAGCCCCTGACATGATGAGATTGTCTTTATTAGCAGCTGACTATGCTTTGTTCCGTGTGTGACCACCAAGAGTTCGTTGCTGTAACGACCTGTGGGGTTGGAAATGATGAAACTCTGCATGTATGCGATTTTGAGGTAATACAAACTGTTCCTCCGATTAGCCTCGATTCATCTATTTTGTTACCGTATAATAGGGTCCAAGCCCCTTAAGCTTCAGTCCTACACTTGACGCACAGATACTTTTCTACGTGCTCAGTGCATTGATGATTCTTAATTCCTTCACTTAGGGAGCGCAAAAGGATAAGGTGAACTCTACTTGATTGATAGTCATTATGTAACTTCTTGCCAATTCTTCGCTTTCGAGAACTTATTTTAGAATGGCAACGAAAATTACTCCAGGAATGCGGGGACCTACTTTTACAGGAAGCCTGTGATAATTTTGCCAAATCCGGCAATGTGGGAGGCGAAAAAGGAAGAGTAGCGAAGCTGCATTGCAAGAAAACATGTGCAGTTTGCAGTAACGACAATTAAAGTCTGAACTTCCCAAGAATAAACTTTAATAGTCAGTTGTCTTCACGTTGTCCACTCTGCAAGTATTCAATTCAGAAAGTGCATCCTCATTTGATAGGGTTAGAAGAACTATAAATTTGAAATTCTGTGGAGAATTTTGGAGGAATAAAAGCACACTCCGTGATAAATTGTTAGCGCTCATCACTGAAACTAAAGGACTCACCGGCGCGCGTTGGGTGACGTCACAGCCATTGCACGACGCGGCGCTGTACTATTTGCCTCCGCTACAAACATTGCGCTTCAACGAGGATAACCTTGCAGTCACTTCATCAAAGTCTTGAGGTGGCTTGCACTTTTCTACTCTATGTCTCCCCACATGGTTATACATCGGACGGAACACACGCAGTCCCCTGAACCTTGTACATCATTGGGCTGATGCGAATCCATACGGCGGGAGAGGTAGCCACACCGAAAAAAGCCAGCTCTCCCAGCCGTCGTATGTATGTAAAAGCAGCAAAGCTCGCTATGTGCTAACCCTTAGTGTATTATCAGAGTACCAACAAGGTCACCCTCATTGAAGGGCAATGCCAGGAACTAACACCATCGCTCACCGTCGCGCCGCGCGGTGGCTGTGACGTCACCTAGCACGCGCCGCATGCGTGCCGGTAGGCTTTTCCGTGGAGCCAGTGCGGAGACACGGAATTTTCTGGGACAGGAAAGCAAACGGAAAAGGTTCTAGAAGAGGAAATTATGAGTAATGTAAAAAGATTGACGAAGCGTCAGGAACTGCTTCACTGCAGAAGTCTGAGCCCTCCGAGTTCTGTTTCTTCTGTGGAATTCCTCCTACTCCTGATCCCCGTCCTACACACAATCAGCACACAGCATATACTAACCAATCGAGATAAGATTTCAAAGAGTGAAAAAGTGATTGGAAATGAGAAATCGAAACTAGCAGAAAAATCAGTATGTTGGTTTACTCATGCCAATTTATTTCACCAACCCATAAAATCAAGTTTCTGACCGGGAACATGTGTAAAGTGACAAGGCGAACGGCAGGGAGCGATAGTGGGCGACACTGGTGATATTTGTGTGTGCAGGATAATGTTGAACAGCAACCAACCAGGCTGGGGATGAAGACCAACAGTATCGAAGGGACAATTACTACTAGAAAACAAATTATTTGCACGAGACCATCGTGGAGGAAACAGAGTCTTCCAAGTATAGCACTACCTGGCAGGGTCAAGCACGGTGTTATTGTGCTGTGAAAGCTTCTAAAAAAATACGATGTTCCCTCTCATGACCGATATACGAAACTTATGTCTCTTAAGAAGTCGATTGATGTCGCTTTTGAAGCCCTAAAATTCACCGAAAATAGGTAATTCGTGCCATGTCACATGTAGTCCTCTGAGGCCCGTAGCTTTTATTTGGCCGACTTACATCAAGAGATCTCACTACAATCATTATCCCTATCACTCCTTTGAGAAATTTTGAACTCTCGCTTGACGGTGATAGCAGGAGATAACCGACAACTCTGAGCGACTACAAGATAGCGTGTTATGCATAGCAAATATCGTGGCCCTTGATAATTGCTATTCGATTCGTGGGATTTCCTAAAGGAGCAAGGATACGTCCTCAGACGGTCCATGACATCGCTTGGGAGGGTCAAGAAATTTGCACTAATTGACAACCTTTTTGTAGAAACGACTGAACAACAAGAAGCGTGAGGTGTCCTTTCTTGTGTTATGATGTACTAAGGTATCAATACTTGAAAATACTTCATCTGCATTTCAATGTAACGACAAGGAGAAGAAATACGAGTCAATCGGTGGTCATCGAAATATTTGAAAGCATTCTCAGTGAAACTTGCTCAGAATACAGATGAACAGTTAAATAACTGACGGCGAAATTTGGAGCGCAAACTAGCTCGGAGAGAAAAGAACGCAAATCAATCAAACAACGAAGGAACAGGTATGAAACGTAGCAGTCGATGGGTGATCCAGGTGGGACTTGTAAGGCAGATCAAGACAGATCAACATCAGTCAGCCACCATTTCATGCATTATCAAGGGTAATAACCGACTTCGAGAAATGTTGACAATTGCTTTTTGAGATGCGCCATACACCCGACTCTCATACACAATCGCAGAGATGCTTGGTATATGGGCGCAATTCAAAATGGCCATTACTTAACAGGTATGGAACCATAACCTTCCACGGGTAAGGACGGAAGGCTCAGCTGGGCCGTGGATGATCCCATCTGGGTGCTAACATTTGGGTAATAATTGAAGACGAGGGGCAAATCCGGCAGATTGTGGGCTATGAAAGTAGAGGTGCTCACAGTGTGACAGCAGAGAAAGAACGGAAAGAACTAAATAAATCTGCAAAAAAAACGGGAAAGAGGAACCCGAACCCCCCCCCCCTCCCCTCTTGCGCGCCCCTGCGCCACTAGCTGGGAGTAGATTGCAGACAGGCCTGGGGCCGAATCAGCTGGTCGCAAACGTTGCCCCGCTCTCGCTGGCAACTCGTCCAGCTGATGAACTACAGAACGAAATGCCGTGCTACGAGATCGTGATAAGACCCCAAACCGTTATCTTTCAGTGCGAGTTTTGCCACATATCACCTCCTCTGAAGTGGGAGGTTTGCTTTCAGAAAGCATGTACTCCCAGTTTTCACCTTCTCCTTCCCCTCCCAGTGCTTGTGAAGGCACACTACGCAATAATCAGACCAGTGGCTCACTTTCTTGGTGCGACTATGTCCTTGGATAACTCAGCTGTTCAAGCTGCACGTTTGTTGCGGCTGCACGATGCATCCTCACGGTGTTTTGCCCGCTTAAACACAACCAAGCAACGCCCACTCAGCCGAATCATACCTGGCCTTAGACGAGCAAGTGTCCAACGTGGCGCTCACGTGGTGAAGGAAGCTTGCGATAAGAGAAGATAATTCAATGAAAGAGCCATTTCGATGATGAAGACAGCATCCACTTTGAAGATTTGTTCTTCTGCGGTCAGGCGTTATTAGGTGTGTACCGTCACGTTCAAAAATAGCGTTGCGGCGTCGCACTCGCGGCGCCATTAGTACGATTTGCCGTAGTCAGCGCGGAGTTCGCTCAGGACGCCATAATCTGACACCATAGGTTCTGATGATCTCCGCATTTCTCGATGCGAACGCAGCTCAGTGCTTCTTCACTATGATTCGTTCACTCCAATTTTCTGCACAATCGCCATAATCTAACACCTAGTTGATTGCCGTTCGCACTGCGTACGTACCATGGAGCAACTCGCACATGAGGCGCCGCTCGAAGGGGGCGCCGCGCGATTTTTAGACGTGACATACACCCCGGCCTGATGCGGCTGGGTAGGCGTGACTTGGTTGTGTTCAAGCAAGTACAGAACCGTGAAGGTGCACCATGCAGCCTGAGCAGTTCTCCAAAGACCTATTTGCCCCAAGGGACGATCGATCCTACCGTCAACCCATGAGGGCCGCGCCGCACACGCGGCGCGCAATCACTTGCGCGGCAGATGGCGCGGCAAACTGGAGGCGCCATCACGGTCGAATGGAGCGCGACATTCAATCTTAGCTCTTCTTGGTTGATTGTCACTCTTTTTTCGAGTAATTATCGCTTTCCGCTTCTCATCGAATGTTAGGAGTTCGGTGCAGAGACTGAAAAGGTGGAATCAGAACAGTTCCGTTTTCATGGAAATCAAAAAATAGTCGTTTTTGTAATAAAGCAAATACATTGCTTACCATTCTTTTGTCGATTGATGGCATTCGAATTTCTACACATTTTTTTCCAGAGCGATTCACTTTGGCCCGCTTGGCCATCGAAGTCCAATGATGAGCTTTCAACAAATCCTTGGCCGTCCTACTGAATTTCACCGCTAGGTGTGTTTATTTTGTTATTTTAAGCCTGTTATATACGATGTTTTGTCTCCACAGAGGTCTCCCATTCTCCGATTTGCAAAAGTCTCCGATTCTATCGTGACCCATCCTGTGTCACGATAGAATCGGCCCACTCACCTTGAAAGACCATTATTCGGAAGAAAAGTTACTGGTCTGAAAACTAGCCGAGATAAATCCCAGCAGAACTGTCTATATGCAACACGAGAAGAGCTCGGGAGCTCGATTTATTCTAAGTCGCTCTATCGGAGGCGCATTTCCTGCCAATCAGAAGCAGACACACATGAATGACTCAAACACCCTATCATAGATTATTAAGACTACTAAGGGTAGCGTGTAATCTGTGGCGCTCTGCAAGAACCAGCCAGCCAACAAAACATCGTGTACACTGCATCGGAGGGTTGACAGCCTGTGGCACTATAACGAACGTCGGAAAGCTGTTGGGAAAGTGCACGATTCCTTTTCAGACCCGTCGAGGGTTGTGGCTGTTGTCTGCTGAACGAAGATTCAGTGCGACTACGTCGAGTACGTCGTGAACACACATAAATAAAATACTGAAAATTAGAGACTGTGCGAGTAGAGGCTTGGAAAGGGGAGATAGGACTAGAGGTTGAGGTGATGCGGAAGGACACTAGGGTTGAGAGCGAATCATAGAAAGCCTTCCAAAGTTTGAATCCGTAATAGGAGAAGCCACTTGAAGCTCCTTTATTTTTATCCACTTCCTAGAATTCGAGTTCGTCATTTAAATCCGGAAGTCAAATGGTATGAGACAGCAACAGGACCATTATCGCGACTGTTCTGGCATTGCACAACTCGAGGGCGAAGTATGTAGGCATTCAAAAGAGGAGCGGTCGAGAAATGACAAGAAGCGAGAGTGAGGCAGGTTGTTAACAACAACACCAGCTCACCGAGCGGGGGCAGACCTTACCTGTCGGCAGGCACTATTTGGCAAACCGAAAGTCTGAGTGGCGTCGAAAATGAGAGCTTCATCTAGGGTCGGACAAATACTAAGCCGTGAGCAGGATGTTTGGACGAGTTTTCTGCAAGTTGGCGACACGCCCATTTGCAGTGAGGAAGGCTACCAAATGGCGTCATCTTACTAGGGAAGGTATTTATTTTAAAGGAATGAACCTTGAAATGAGACCCGGATGGATCGATAGAGCTCCTAATACCGATTATAACTGTGAAAATCAAAATTGCTAACTGGCATTTTGAAGCGAGTTACGAGGGGTCGAGTTTGCCTGTGATATCTCACTAGCGAGGCACTTCGTCATCAGCACGGCCGTTGCTAAGCCAGCGTCTACCACCATGGCTTACTGTTAGTGTCCAACCCAATACTGCAGATCTGGAACACTACCAGTAAGCCACGTTGGTAGATGCTGGCTCTGCAACGACCGTGCTGATGGCAAATTGCTTCACCTGAGATGTCACAGACAGCCTTTGACCCCTCCTAATTCGCTTCAGAATGTTTTGGTCTTCACGGTTATTCAGAGCTTTATCGATCCATCCGGGTCTCATTTTGAAGTTCCATGGGAAGTAAAATACCTTTCCTTGTTAAAGGTTTTGGTTGGTATGTAGGTATTTGTTCTTTTCTTTTTTCATCTGCATGTTTTATTTTTTCTATCTCCAAGCTTAGTTGTAGAAGCTTTCTAGCATCTTTCGTGGAATCTTCATAATTTTGACTTCCCGTTGGTATTATGACCCGTATATGTCGTTAAAATAATGCTCTGACTTCAACTTTATCCTCGAATGTTAGTATTAGTGTTAGGTAGCTGAAGCAACAAATGGAGCGCAGAGACTGGAGGAAATTCCTCTTGAATGTTTTCACATATGATGAAATAGTTGTCTCTATTTTATATTGCGTAACAGTTTTGTGAAGCGAGATACCCGCGGGACTGTGTGAATGTCCCAGTGCGTCGAGAAATATCGCTTTGCCTACATGAACATAAAAGTCGGATTCTATACTTTCAGTGATCTATCCAAGTATTTCAGTGCCTTTACAGCAAACCGAGCTTGCTGCACAGGAACCACGTGAGAACGATTTCGCTGTAACAAGGTTAGTGGCATGCATTGCCTAGAGTAAGCGATGTTTATTCACATTTCCGATATATCACATCATATTTAGCCTACATTCACAACACCGTGTAAGTGTAAGAAGTGACTGATACATATTCTCGGATGCTTGACTCCGGTATGGTTTTTCATGGAGCAGAATAACTAACTGATGACAAGTGATATCAATTTTATAGAAATATGACAACGCTTGATCCGATAGGGAATATTATCAATCCACTTGTATCTTCGTTGGATTGAGGCTGGTGATCGTATCCTGAAGAGACACCTCCTGGGAGGGTCTCTGTTGGTTCTGAAGTGAGATTTCGTTAGTTTGACTGAAGAGTGACACTTCCAGTCAATTGAAAGACTGAATCAATTGGGTTCGAGTTCGTTGAGGCACAGGCGAGTCAGGGCAGATTTATGCTTTTGCTTCCGACTACTACGCATAGACATTATGCTATCTACAAGCAAGTATTGGCTGTTTAGGCCATGTTATGAACGACTAGTCGATTCAATCTGCATTACCCCAATCAATTTGGTAGGTGACCAATGGATAACTATACGCACGTGTAACAAAGGTTTATTAGCACGTTACGTACAAGAACATTAATAATACATTTCACTGGGTATTTATACAGAATAATGTGGGCGGACCCACTACATAATATCTAAGTTCGCCACTAGTTGGCTTGTGGGGATAATCGCTAGTAGGCATGAAAGGGAGTGCCGCGCCTAAGGGGAACTACTTCATAGCACTCCAGGATACCTACTTAGGATATGCTTAGTTCATGCCTATGGGTACATTTTGAGTGATACTTATCATTCAGTGCATAATCAAAGGTGCTCACCGTTATCAACCAAATGTATTTGTCATGGACATGTTATTATATTAGTACGAAAAGGTTGTGAGTCCACAACACTGGGGCGGGGGCGAAATGAGCGGTAGCTCAGTACAATTTATGTTCACTTATATCAGTCAATAAAATCACAGTACAGATGTATGAGCAACCAAAGTATCGAGTTATCATCAAAAGTAAAAAAAAATCAAGAGAACGAATTATATAAGCACAGGATTAAGAGGCAGAATTGTTAGAACCTTTAGCATGCTAGCAAATAATTCGTGATACAATACGTGGGATTAATAGTATTACAGCCGCTAAAAAAGCAATAACTGCTATAGAGGTAACTATAAAAAATCTCCAATGGTCGATAGCCACATCCAAGAAATGTCCGAGATCGGGGTAGTTGAACATGTTGATGTAGTTGGCATGTTCAGTCATATTCGATCCGGATGATTCGCTCCATTGTGTGTGAAACGCCAGTAGTCCGGATAGGGTGAAGTTGTACTTTCTTTCGCCGCATACTGCGCGGCAACTATCAGCATATTTAGGCGTCGTCGCGTGGATTTTCATCGTGGTTTTTGACGTAGACGAGTTGCATTTGATTGCGAACATACTTTGAGTGCATGCTACTTCCACTATGATTGGTCGTTCTGAATAGCACGTGAATGTGGCTTCAGCTCCAGACAGGCAATTGTAGCATCCTTTCAGTGGCGAAACCGCGATGTTGCAGTCTTGGGTGTCCGTGATTGACTGAGGTTGATATCCCACGAAGGTGCTGAAGGTAATATCGGCGACTGCATTGTGAACTGTTCCATAAACTCTTCCATGAGCGTCCTGGAGGTGCAGGACTGAGGAAGATAAGGGAAGCCTATTCTCCAATGAGCTCATTTTGCTTGTGATGTTCAGGTTCTTGCAAACACATTTTGCGTCAGTTTCTGACGGTGAACAGGTGCACATGTCTTCAAAGTAGCACTCTGTTATGTTCGTAGTGCTCTTCCGTGAAGAACATCGCAGGGAGAAAAAATCGTCGTTGTCGACGACTGCTACTTCAGAATGGTTGCCGTTGACCGCTTGGAGGAATATCGAACTCAGGAGTGGAATAGTTGGCATCGTTATGAATTCCAATGTGATGTTTGCGTTTTTCACTTTCTGAGACGACTGTGTTGTGATCCTTACTTGTTGAGAAACGTCATGCTCGCGAATTCCGCTGTATGTATACTTCAATACTGCTGATTCCTGCCATGTTGGACAATGGAAGACCTGGTAGATCTTCTTAGTCTTCGGCTTCGCGTAGGATCGAGAAAACAGACAGCCTGGTGTGGGCAGAAAGCATCCGCATCCCAGTCCTCCACATGATGTAGAGCATCTTGCCATTCCTGGGAAGTCGTAAGTATCCCGTAGTTCCGGAATGTAAGATCTTCTGCTTGTATGAGAGCATGTTTGTGACGAGCATGATCCCGCAAGATGACATCTTTTAGCTGATTCAGTTATGATGTCGACGTCCCTTGTGTAGAATAATACAACAGGATTGCAGGTTAGAATGACTTGTTCCAACTGTACTTCTATTACGCCAACAGTGTCGTTTCCATCTCGTAGTCGGAAGCAAGCTTGAGGTCTCCTTTCGCTCAAGGTGATAGTACTTTCGACGAGTTGGCGGCAGTCAGTTAGCCGGTTATTACGGCTACATACTGTATTGTTTGTAGTGATGGTGTGGGTGTACTGGCAACCTTCTCCATGTGCAAGAAGGCATGCTACTGTTGCACCAAACACTATCATTCTAGATGCAGTGATTTGCTTTGGCATCGCTGTCAATGGAACAGCTTCTGCTTCTTGTAGCTTTCGCTGTGTTCTTCGTTGTCGGAGCTCCGAAGGCGTTTTCCATTTCGCCATTACGTAGCAGATTGTGGCAAGCGAAGCAAGAATCAGTGAAAGACATCCAGCCATCACAGCTACTATTAAACGTGGAGAGCAGTGTGGATTTCCCAGAAATTCTTTGCAGAGGATGCATCGTATTCTGCTGCAGGTATCTCCTGGCGGGCAGGTGATGTCCTTCGTATACTGAACAGTATCGACGATTGTGCGCCATCGTACTACATGTCGGCTGGTAAGGTAGTTAAACGGTAATGGAACATCTGTCAAGTTCGCAGTAGTTTTGACAGTAGTGCAGTACTTGTTGTTTACACATAGTTCTCCTGTTGCTGGTAACTTTGAACTTATTGTCACTCCTTCCTTGGTACAGAATAGCGATGTTGCAGAGGCTGTGCTCATTCCACTTAGCATCATCATGCATATCGCAGTCATAAGGAGTGTAGATAGATGCAAGCTGCTTTTCTTCGTTGGAGCAGCTCTGTTTTCACTGTACGACGCAACGTTTTTTGCCGCACGGGCTGGTTGTTGTCGCAATGTAAGCTCATTGCACTTCTCTTTAGCAGCTAACTTCCTTGAGCGGACGGGTGCAACGGGTGCTCCGCTGTTGTCTTGGTGGTCGTGAGCTTGGGTAGGCACTTCTTCATGTGCTTTTATCTCCAGTGGAATGAGACGAGTCAAAGGCCTTTAGATGATTCTTCCTGACGTAGATTGAAGTATGGCGCTTCGAACTTCACCATCCCTGCTGGTGATAAGGTCGAGTATAATGGCCATTGGCCACTGTCCTCTAGGTTGTTGAGAATCTTCATCAACGAGAACTACGTCTCCTATGTGAGGAGGTTGTGTCGATGAGCGTGTTTTCTTTCCAATGACTTTATGTCGGTCTCTCAATTCCATGAGATACTCATTCTTCCATATGCTCCAGAATTTCCTAGTGATCTTCTCGGTTTCCGAAATGGCTAGTTTAGCTGCTTTCTGAGACGGTATTTCCGGAAGTTGTTGGAAATCTGGATCATCTTCATTCTCATCTGATGTGAGTTGGACGGCTCCATGTCGAACATCCTTGTAGATGAAATCTATCGGCCTCAGGGCATTGCACGGGGAGTTTTGATCTCCTATCGCAGTTATAGGTCTTGAATTGACAATACTTTCTACTTCACATAGTGTTGTTTGAAGTAATTCGTCATTGAGTTTGCGTCGACCAACTGTTTTTTGCAGAGATCGTTTCACCGTACCGACCATTCTCTCCCAGACTCCACCCATCCATGGTGATGAAGGAGGGATAAAGTTCCATGAAATTCGATGTTCAGCGAGGAACAAGGAGAGTTCGGCGTCGTCGTTGTTACTCTGGTTGCGGCTGAGCAAACATTCAGTGAGACGGAAGTTAGTTCCATTGTCGCTGATGATCTTCTGAGGTACTCCTCGACGAGCGATGAATCTTTTCAGCGTGAAAATGAAGCTTTTAGCAGTCAAGTCGGTTGCTGCCTCTAAGTGTACAAGTCTAGTCACAAGACATGTAAACAGGGCAACATATCTCTTACAGTCTTCTCCACTTGGTGATTTGACAATGATTGGGCCCATGAAGTCGACGCCAGTGTGCGAAAATGGAGGTGACTTTGTGACACGTTCCGTTGGTAGAGGTCCCATGTTTGGGTATCTGTATGGTGCGGCATTTTGTTTTCTGCAGACCACACAATGTTTCAGAATTCGCTTGCAGAGCAGTCTGTCTTGTGGAATCCAGTACTTCTGTCTTATGTTGTAGAGAAGCTGGTTAATCCCACAGTGTGATGCTTCTTTGTGCAACCGATATGCAATCAGGTATCCCAACTTGCTTTGCTTGGGAATGTGAACTGGGTTAGCTGTATCGAAGCTAATGTCCGCGTTCTGGAGTCTGCTATATTTTCTGATGATGCCTTTGTCATCCACGTTAACATTTAGTTGTTTATTTTGCAGGAGTTCCTCCGATTTGAAAGTGGCTTGTTCTTGACGGACGAGGAGTTGTTCAGCTAGTATGGCTTCTTCCGCAGATGGTGTAATTGTCACCAATGCTTTGTTCTCCAAGGAGAGACATTTGCCTTTTGTGGCATTCCGAATGAAACGAGCACAGTAAGCAGTAACCCGAATCACTTTGGAGTAGTCGTTTGTACTCTCTAGAGACCATACTGGATGCCTCACCTGCACCGTAGAGGCAGAAGCGTGATAGCAGGCTTCAGCTTCCTCATCGTCGCTTTGTTCTCGTAGATTGGTAGCATCTTTGACTGGCCAATTTTCCGGTGCCATGTTCAACCACACTGGACCGGACCACCAACGGTGGGAGTTGAAGTTGTTTTTAGACACTCCTCTTGTTGCGCAGTCAGCTATGTTTTCGTGAGTCGGAACATGGTAGAAGGTGACGTTGCTGCATCCTCGTATTCGTCTTGTAATAAGACCAATTTTTTGAACAAGTGTGGTCACGATGGATGGCAGGCGTTTGTATCCTTGTATCCAGCATAATGCGATGGTCGAGTCGCTGAAGACATTAATTTGCTCAAACGTGACATCGATCTTGTTGATAGTGGACTCGGCCAGACTTAGTCCAATAAATATAGAAAGAAGCTCCAAACGTGGTATTGTTTGCTCCTTCTTTATCGGCGCAATTTTCGATTTTGCAGTGAATAGCTTTGTCTCTTTGACGCCTGTAGCAGACGCTGTTGTCACATAGATACAACAGGCGTAGGCGCGTTTTGAGCTATCCACAAATATCGACAAGGTGTGCTTTGTGGTTCCATCCTTTTCCACGACCTTTCTTGGTAAGGTCACTTCAAATCCATCTATGTCCGTCATGATTGATTTCCACGTGTTTGTATCCTCTTCTGAGAGCGAGTCGTCCCATCCATATTTCTTTTTATGGAGGTCTTGGAGGAAGATTTTGGCCGGTGTCATCAATGGTGACAGTAATCCAAGCGGATCGTAACAATATCCATTGATCTGGCTAAGAACTGTTCGCTTAGAGATCTTGTTGAAGTGCTTAGTGATACATTGCAGAGTAATAGTATCTTTGATTGCGTTCCAATGGATTCCGAGAACCTTGATTTCCGTTGACTTCGCTCGATCTGGCTCCTCTATACTGTTGTTGACGGAAACAGAGTTAGAGAGGTAGTCTCGTAGGTTCATTCCGATGGATGCGAAAAGTCTTTTCGACTCGGTATATTTCCGGATTAAGTCTTTCGCATTTCTGCCTTCCAATAGCACATTATCGACGTAGAGCGAGTTGGAAAGTTCTGAGACGATTTCCGATTGTGATTCTTCAATATGCTTGAGTATAGACTGGTTTAAGATGGCTGGACTTGCATTGATGCCGAATGGAACACGGCAAAATCGGAAGTATTTGAGGTTGCTTCCTGTTGGTGGGAGTGTGGGATCTTTGACCCAGAGAAACCTGGTGACATCTCTATGCTCCTCAGGCAAACGTATTTGTAGAAACGCCTTTTGTATGTCCGCCACCATAGTATTAAGGTGTGTGCGGAACTTAAGAACCACTTCATGGATAAATGGTGTCAGTGAATGACCTTCGAAGATGACATCGTTGAGACTGTATTCATCTTTAGCGTGCGAAGACGCATCGAAAACTACACGAAGCTTAGTTGACTTTGACGGCGTCCATACATGTCTATGAGGAAGGTAGAAAGTGGCGACACTTTTCGAAAATTTACTCGCTTCCTCGATTATTCCTTCTTCAAGGTATTCGGCGAGCGTGTCGTTGTACAGCGTCAGTTTCTCCTTGTCTCCATGAAGGGTACGCATGAGATTTTGCAGTCTTCGATAAGCAACGTTGAAGTTGTCCTTGAGATTTTTCACCTCTTCGGTGAATGGAAATCCAGCAGTGATGATTCCGTTTTCGATTGTGATGGTTTTTCTATAGTCCTCCATGAATTTGATGATGGACGCCTCGTCTGTGCCGCTGTCCGTGTTTATTCCAAGCGACTCCAATTCGTATAGATTTTTGATATCCGTTTTATAGCCATCTTTGGAAGATGTAAGAGGTGTGGCTACGATGAGCGAGCTGCACTGTGAATCCAAACTCTCTTTTGTGGGTTCAGATCTGCCACTGGTCCCGGATATCGTGTACCCAAAAATGGTGGGCGTGAGAATCAGTCCGGATGGCAATTTGATAACTGAAGAGGTGTGGTCGAGTATTTGGTGCAGTAGATCTTGTCCAATAAGAAGATCAGGCAACACGTCCATTGGCAAGAGATTCTGCTGTGCAATCGCGATTTTCTTTCTTCTTATGAAGTTTTTGTCCTCCTCAGACAGTACGGCAGTTTTTGTAGCTGTTGTCAGTTTTTCTTTGGTGAAAACTGGAACACGTTGAAGCTTTTTTGAGCTGTGGCAGCTTTTCAACGTGATACGAACTTCGTCAGATTTGAAGGATTCGCGTAATTCTCCCATTCCTATAGTGGTGAACGACGTAGATTGGACCGTTGGTAGCTTTAGTGAAGCTCTCAGTGATGTCTTGATAAAGCTTCGTTGAGCTCCTGAGTCCAGGAGGAGTGTAATCGGCTGATAATCCATATCTGACTCGCTGAAGATCTGTGCTGATGCTATTTGTAGCACATGTTGATGAAGAGCCGGTTGGTTTGGTTCGGCTGTTATACTACCCTGAGGAGTCGTGTTTGATAACGTTTGAACACGATTGTTCCCTCTTGGTTGATGATTTTCTCTTGCAATCGATTTGAAGCGGTTGTTCTCCATTGGGATGGTGCTTCTTGATGGCGGTTGAGAATGCGTCATTGAAGATAGGCCATTCCTTTGAATCGATGGATTTGCTGTTGGTTGTCTGTTGCCAGTACCAGTACAAAGGGAAGAGTGGTGGTCTTCGTTGCATTTTGGACACTTGCCAACAGTAGGACACATTTTGGAATTATGCCCTTTGTTGAAGCACCTCCAGCAAACTCCTTGTCGTCTTGCTTCGGCTCGGCGCTCTACCGGCGAGCTGAATCTGTTGCAATGCTGTGGTGGGTGTGTACCACCACAAAGACATGTTGGCTTGGCCCTTAGATTGAAATTTGGTCGATTGGTAAATGACCTTTCCTGCTGTCCTCGGTGACTGCTATGGTTGCTCTGTTGAGAGCCGAAGAGTGTTCTGGTTGTGAGTTCCGTAGTCTCTTGCAGGGTGATCATTTCATCGATATGCTCAATAATTTCGTTGACTTCAAATGGGTTTCCGACTTCATTTTCTTTCTTTAGCACTGTGACACAGATCGATTCTGTGAATTTAGAAAGTATCAGTCGTCTCCACATTCGGTCGGCATTCATGGGTACACCGGTTTGCTCCAGGTGTATGATGCGAGAAGAAATTGCATCGAGAGTTTCACGGCAGCTCCTTGGATTTTCTTGAGCTCGTGGAAGACGCTCGATTTCATTTATCAGTATATCCGCTATACTTGCGGATCGGTCGTAGTGCTTCTTCAGTATGTTGATGGCTACGACGTATTTTTCTCCCATTACTGGTATGCTACTAATCGAAGCGGCCGCTTTTCCTTTTAGGGCTTGCTTCAGGAATAAGAATTTTTCCTGGTCGCTCAAGTCGGCATCATTGTGGATTAGCGACTCAAATACAGACCAGAATGTGTTGAATTCCCTGTGGTTCCCAGAGAATGTGGGTACTTCCAGTAGTGGGCGTCTGACCCGAACGTTGCGCTCTTGTGGTGTTATGGCGCCGCTCGACCACTCCTGACAACTGCTGTTAGTACTTGCGACAGCTTGGCTGTGAGAGGGTGTAGATGAATTCAGCAGAGAAGTTTGTTGTAGTAGCTCCTCCTTTCTGAAGTCGATTTGGTTCAGCCATTGTATAACTTTGATCTCCAGGCTGTTTGACTCTGATTCCATGTGTCTGTTTAAATCCATCATGAGCTTCTCTCGTTCCTTGTGCTCAGTTCGTCCATTGATAGTTTCGATGGCTCCCTTAACGCAGGAATCATGAAACTGCTTTGCAGAGCTGATAGTCCTCGTGAGATTATTCAGCTGAGCAGTTTTTTCTGCAATGTAAGCCCTACACTCCTCAATTTGTTGAGGAAATGTGAATGCTTGGTCCAAGTTAGCGATTTGTTGCTCACTAGCCTTGATTAAAACGCAAGCGTTGGTAATCCTTGTTTTAAACACTTGAATTTCAGCCATTTGTAGGTTTGGCAATTGATTCTGAGTGTCAAATGGATTTTTTTTCACAATTCAAAGGGTAACAACGGCTTTATGAAGCTTCGCTGGTTCCGCAATAGAATTGTTCCTGCCACGCGGGTCTTTCTGGTGTTATTCTTGGGTTCCTCGGTTGAGGACTCGCGCAAGAAATTGAGAGTTGCCTTCTGGTTCCTCAATGGAGGCTGTCAAAGAAGGTCTTGTTATTAGTTCTTTCTTGTGAGGTTGAAAGAACTCAAATTTCCTTTTGGTTTCTCCTGAGAGAACTCGCAAGAAAGGAAATTTGTTGGCTTCCTAGGTTCTCCGGAGAGAACTCGCTGAGAAAGCTTGGTTTTGTTCTTCTGGTTCCTCAGTCGAGGACGCACAGAGAAGAACTTTTGGTTTCCAGTTGGTTGGAAAGTGTGAGTGATCCTTCTGGTTTCTCCGAAGAGAACGCGCAGAGAAGGAGTTGGTTTTTTGTTCTTCTGGTTCCTCTGGGGAGGACTCGCGAAGAGGAACTGAGTAACTCTTTTGTCTCTCAGAAGAGAGCTAGCGCAAAAGAGTGATTGGCTGACTTTTCTGGTTCCTCGTGAGAGGACTCGCGGAGAAAAGCAGGGCACTTGTGTTATTCCAACGGCCGATGCACCAATTTGGTAGGTGACCAATGGATAACTATACGCACGTGTAACAAAGGTTTATTAGCACGTTACGTACAAGAACATTAATAATACATTTCACTGGGTATTTATACAGAATAATGTGGGCGGACCCACTACATAATATCTAAGTTCGCCACTAGTTGGCTTGTGGGGATAATCGCTAGTAGGCATGAAAGGGAGTGCCGCGCCTAAGGGGAACTACTTCATAGCACTCCAGGATACCTACTTAGGATATGCTTAGTTCATGCCTATGGGTACATTTTGAGTGATACTTATCATTCAGTGCATAATCAAAGGTGCTCACCGTTATCAACCAAATGTATTTGTCATGGACATGTTATTATATTAGTACGAAAAGGTTGTGAGTCCACAACACCAATATAGAAAAAAAAACAATATGCGCATTTGTTCAGTCCTGTTCTTTACCCTGGTGCAAGGTGGCTTCAATACTTACCTAGTGAAGTACTCGAAGGATGGTCGCATTTCTGTGAAAAAGTCGATAAAATTGATCTACTGCAGATTCTCAGGGAAGAGGATTCTTGGTAACTCCCACAAATAGTCTTTCTCTACACAACTTCATTGAGATAGCATCTACTGTGATTCAGATATGGATCACTCTAGTATCTGTGCTGAGTGACATGTCAGTGACTTGCAACCTTGCAAATAATTCGTGTTTCAAAATTTTAGCTGTCACAAATTCACCTCGAATGTGATTTTAATGACAGGCTTCCCACAAGTATCGTGACCACGTTGCTGACGTTCTTTCGCATGATTATAGCTTCTGTGAACAATGGCAAGTTAGGTGCTCAAGAATCATAAGGTGGCGTGAATTCCATCGCTTGAGGTTCCCTTATGTCTGATCGCCTGGGGTCCGGAGTGAGTTCGCTCGTTCGGGTTGAACTGTCAGCAAGCCCCAGTACGTTGACACATTGCGTTCTGGGTATGGGACCAGGATCTCGCTTTGGGCTCATTCATGCACAGTGAAAGGAGGACAACCTGTTCCCCTTGCCATGCTTTAGCAAAAGTACTAGTAGATTCTGCGTGCGTGGTTGCTCGTGCATGTCGGAAAGCCTATCATAGTTTTCCTTTCTTAACTTAATGTATTTCTATATAATAGAGATTCTGAACTAGGAGCATTGACCGGGAAGTCTTGAGAGATTGCCGACTTGAGACGAAACATCTAAATACTAAGTATTCATGAAACACGTTGGAAAGGCGCCAAGGCAAGGGAGAATGGAGAGAAAGTCAAACTTCTCTACAACGGCGAAGACACTAAACGGAACGGGGTAGCCATCGCAGTAGCGGATTCCCACAAAGATTGCGTCGTGAACAGGATCAACGGTCGAATTATGTCAGTTAGGCAGCGTTCATACTTTTCGAATTTGTGTTTTTGCGCTTTTGCGTTTTTGTGGGAAGAAGAATAGATACGTATCGATTGGGAAAACTGCGTTTTTGCGTTTTTGTGGAAAGGAGAGTGGATACGTATCGATTTGCGGAATTTGCGTTTTTGCGTTTTTGTGGAAATGCGGAATTGTGGAATTTGCGTTTTTGCGTCTTTGTGGAAATGTGGAATTGTGGAAAGCGTGGAAGCCACGAGCGCGGTCCGTGTCTTTCCACGCAGCTCATCACTCGCGACGGTGAATGGACAATGATGAGCTATTTGTTCTCACTTTCTTGAGTTCGATTTGATAAATGGTTTTAGTCGACTTTGAAGAGAAACTGCCATTTTCGTGCAGGGATATAGACATAATTTTGTGAGAAGTACAGTTTCTCTCCAAAATCGAATGTGACACGGTTGTGCTAAGGTGGATTGTCAATTACGATCTAGAACCGATTTAGAAGAAGTCTGCCACTTCCTTCCCTAGAAATTTCTTACACAAATCAGACATAAATCTGTTCAAGATCGTTATTGAAAATTCATCTTAGCACGGGCGTGTTGCAAGAGTTCCGATGATTACCGTGGGGTCAAGACACCCATGAGTGGGGTTACTTCACGAGAGGATTGATTTACTACCTATTCAAGATCTTGGCTGTGTAGCTGGTCCACTCATGTCGCGAATAAGCGTCGAAGAATAAAAGCAGATACTTGTTAAGGCAAATATGTAATAAAGATGGAAAACTTGTAATTGAAATAATTAAGATAGGGCATCTTCAACTAGATAATAATTCTCACTGAAAGCAGAAACGATCTATGATGAAGGGGGGGGGGGGCTAGTCTGCCCTTATTACACGTTTTGGTCTCACAAGGATCTTGATTTCCTCGTTATTACTCTCCACACAACACTGCTGACATGAACTCCAGGTACGCTGTTCGGAACACTTGCACGCCATCCAAAGACACACTACAGTGTGACAGCAGACGAAAGTCACATATCAAAAACGAATGATCGAGAGCACGAAAGAGTGGACGAGAAGGGAAAAAACTGTTGAAAAAGCAACGTATAAGATCAATCTGTTCCTTCAGTGTAGAAAGTGCTTTGTCTTATCATCCACGTTCGCTGACGAAGCAATCGACGTATCTTATCCATTTCCTCATTTCCACAAAAACGCAAATTTCACGATTTCGCATTTCCACAAAAACGCAAAAACGCAAATTCCACACTCTCCTTTCTCTAATTCTTCGTCTCTTCGTGGAGAATAGTCAGAATGGCCTCAGTTCCTCCTGGCGACATCAACACTCAGCCGAACACGAAGATCGTCTTCAACGCGCCGTATGACGACAAGCACAACTACCACATCAAGATCACTAAAGATTCCGGCCGACGTATTGGATGGGCTATCAAGACCACCAACATGAAACGACTTGGTGTCGATCCTGCCTGTGGTGTGCACGACCCTAAGGAGGCCACCCTCATGGCTGTCTCCTGTGACGTGTTCGACTACGGACGTGAGGACACCAACAACGACCGTATCACACTCGAATGGTGCAACACTCCTGACGGAGCTGCCAAGCAATTTCGTCGTGAGTGGTTCCAAGGAGATGGCATGGTCCGAAGAAAGAATCTTCCCATCGAATACGACCCTTGAGGGGATGTATTTAATTTCCACAAAAACGCATGTTCCACGATTCCGCATTTCCACAAAAACGCAAAAACGCAAATTCCACACTCTCCTTTCTCTAATTCTTCGTCTCTTCGTGGCATGTAAATCGATACGTATCTAATGCTTTATCCGCATTTCCACAATTCCGTATTTCCACAAAAACGCAAAAACGTAAAAACGCAAATCGATACGTATTTATTCTTCTTTCCACAAAAACGCAAAAACGCAATTTCCAAAAGTATGAACGCTGCCTTAGGTTGGATTCAGAGGAGGGGTACTGGACCATAGCCAGTGTATATGCACCGCAAGCCGGTTGACCCGAGCACGAGAAGGACGAGTGCTCTCTGAGTCTTAACGACGCCATCAGAACAGTTCCGGCAGGCGATAACCTCACCGTTGCAGGTGATCTGAATGGTCACGTTGGGAGAGATAGAAGGGGCTTAGAAAGGGTGCACGGAGACAAAGGTTTGGGTGCAAGAAACGCTTAGGGAGGAAGGATATTGGACCTGGCCACGGCCAATGACTTAACGGTCTGCAGCACGTATTCCGCGAAAAGAGAGAGTCAAAAGGTAACCTATAGCAGTGGAGGGAGACAAACGGAAGTGGACCATATACTGATAAGAAGATCAGCCCTCGATTCTGTGAAGGGCATCAAGGTGCTGCCAGAAGAAGAACTCATCATCCAACACAGACCCCTGCTAACAGACATTGCCATAGAACTCCCCAAGAAAACAAGGCTCAACACCGAACGGCGAATCAGATGGTGGAAGCTGCACAAACAGGAAAGGGAGACCCCAAGAAAAGGATACTGGATATCGGTCTCCCGGACCCTGAGGGACCGACTCAGAAGACTTGGAAAAGAGCAGCTAGGATAATTCTGAAGTGCGCGAAGGAAACACTGGGGGAGACTCGAGGTGGCTATAAAGGAGACGAAGCCGCGTAGTTGTGGAATGAGGAGGTTCAGAGGGTAGTGATACAGAAGATGGAAGCGTACAAGTAGTGGCAGGAAAGAAGAGCTCAGAACATCTCGACACCTACAAACGCTGCAAGATGCTTGCCAAGGCAGCTGTGGCCAAAGCAAAGAATACGGAGATGGATGTTGTACAAAAGGTTGGATGGGAAGGAGGCAGAAAAGTTCGTCTCCAGGAATATGTTCACCATATCGCAATGTTCATCAGACGCTTCTATTGTAGCGGTCGTGTAGTAGTAGAAAGCGGTCTACTGGATTTTACCCAACCACTTCCTAATGGCTCTTATCAGCGCTAAGCAGTCGTTATCAGACTTAATTCGTCACCATTAAGGTCCCCGTAACACCTCCTACAACAATTCATTCGACATTTGCCTTTTGACGCTCCCCATCTAATCTTATCAACCGGTATCAAGCTGGATCACCTACCATCATTAATGTCCCCGTCCCACACCGCAAAAGACCTGTGAGTATGAACGCTCTAGGATTAGTGCGGAAGCGAAACGGATTTGACGACATTTGCCTTCCGAGGTTCCTTATCAGCCCTTACCATCTGCTATATCTTTCGGTACACCACCGCTATGGCCCCCTTACCATCCTCTCATCACTTCTAAAATCCAGCGTCCCAGCGTAGCTGCGACGAGATATAAATTTCGTGACAGATAGGCGGACTCACGGCCAAACACACACAGACATACTTAGCGAATTATATCTCTTCTATTATAAAAACCACTAAGTTTGTGTGTCGGTTCGTCGGTAGGTTTGTAGGTATGTCTGTCCGTCCGCAAGTGAATGATTGTGGTTAGGGATTGATAGAGCAAAGCAACCGCTCTGAGTCAGGAGAAACCGATGGATGTTGCAGGCCATTACAAGGCCATGTTATCGTAGTGATAGCACCTCTTACCTATATAAACACCTATTTTGTACTCTCGCTGTCATTCTGGGGTGCCCTGACGTCGCAGTAGGCGTCGGCACACTGGGATGGCATGCAGTATGATGGTTTATGGGAGGAGCATTGCCGTTTCAACTCAACCGATCACAGAGAGGGTGACTGTGTAGACGAAAACGATTGCAATCCTTTTCACAAGTCATGGTCGGCTCACACAGCTATAAGAAATACTTAGAAGGCCGGAGCGGATGGGGGACCATAGTGGATGCAACGGATGTTCGGATAGGTGTGAATCCAACAATGTCATATTATAATCCTTGCTGAATCCATTTCTGAGCAGCTCCTGTTAACATTATCGTATGGATACCAGTCGAATCGCCAAGCAGCCGTCGGCCGCCTCTCCTCATTAGAATGGCCGGCTTCGCCAGCCCTTTCAAATTCCATTTTTCTATGAATGCTACTTACTCTTTACATACAGAGCGTCAGTATTTATTACTCAACTCTTTGAGCTTGCAGTATCGGCTCTGCCAAAACTATATAGGTTTGCTTCCGTGAGGCTCGACACATGAGACTTAATGTTCGGAACTGAAGAAATTCCTTGACGAAGTCATGCCGGCCGTGGGTCATGTGCGCTTCGGGAAAGCAGGTATAATTGCTTTCGTGTTCTTCTCCGGTCTGATGCAGGATGATACTATCACCGCGGTCTTTGACGAGCAGCGAGGAGTTGCCTTTTGAGGATGTTATGAGAATGAGACAATGCCGTTAAATTTATATTTGGTAAAATAATGCCCACAGTAGTGCCAAGATGTCATTAGGTGTGTCTTCGATCTAACGTATGGCCATAATGTGTTCTGTTTCGTTACCTCACGATTGGATAAATTGAAGTCTTTGCGGGAGGTATGCGATTCTCCCATCCTGCTCAGTGTGTGCCGAACAGTTGACACATATCACCTTAGAATCCCTAACCGAGCGCTCATTGTGAATATCCATATCAGTAATATCCACCCCTCAAAAAACAT
This sequence comes from Trichostrongylus colubriformis, assembly GCA_963978905.1. Lineage (NCBI taxonomy): Eukaryota > Metazoa > Nematoda > Chromadorea > Rhabditida > Trichostrongylidae > Trichostrongylus > Trichostrongylus colubriformis. Next base: position 38,993,100 of record OZ022260.1, read on the forward strand.
ATCCTCAAACTGGAAAAAGTTGAACAGTTATGTACGAGGCTCTCGTTTTTTCGAAAAACCACTGGTTGGACTTCCAGTCAATTGCCCTGTTACAGGGAACGATTGAATCAATTAGGTTTGAGAACTTTGAGATACAGGCGAGTTAGGGCGGATTTATGCTTTTGCTTCCAACTACTACGCATGGAAATTAAGCAATCTCCAAGCAATTATTGGCTGTTCATGCCTTGTCATGAAAGAACTAGTTGGTTCAATCTGCATTACCCTACTATTAAGAAAAAACATTATGCGCAATTGTTCAATTTTGTTCTTTACCGTGGTGCAAGGTAGCTTCAGCGTTTACCCAGCGAAGTACTCAACGCAAAGGATGGTCGCATTTTTGCGAAAAAGATCGATAAAATTGACCTATTACAGATTCTCAGGGAAGAGGATTCCTGTTAACTTCCTCAGATAATCTTCCTTTACACAACTTTATTCAGATAGCACCTATTGTGACTCAGATATGCTTCACTACAGCATCTGTGCTGAGCGACATGTCAATGTTTGCAGTCAAATAAGAAACACAGTCATCTTGGAGTTGATCCGTTGCAAATTACAATTATCCGCAGCTAAACACGGGTCCAACATTGATAATAATATATAAATCCAGCGATTCACTTCTATCCGGAAAAGTATTGTTGTGACAATTCTATTAGGTGGTACCTACTGGGTCCCTTCTTGTTCAGCGTTGTTATCTCACCGGGCCAAGCGATCTTCGAGCTCTGGCACTATGTCTCATTACAAATTATTCTGACAGCGAGGCGCATTACATAGAAACAAAATGCATATACATATATAATGACTCACTAGATTTAATTCTGAGCAGCTCAGCTTCCGGACACCGCCTCGCCACTACTCGATCGCCATGATGCGATTGCCAAATTTTTTTGCAACTAACTGTAGTGGATTGAGGTGCGAGTGATTTCCTGAGTGTTTCTATGTTTTTGCTCATTCTGGATGTGGAGCCACCAGTGGCACCCTTGTTGTAAATAAATCAATTGATGCTGTGTACGAATCTAGTGTGTTTCACCTTTTTGTTCAAGTGTTGTGTTGGGTCTGTGTTGAGGTCAATGAGATGCAACCTGCATCCGCCCTACATGTTGTGCCTCGGACTCGGCTATCTCAGCTGGCAGTCAACCTTAATATGACTGATGTTTTTGTACTATCAAAAAATATGCACCTATAATGGGCCTAATGGCAGGGTCAAGCGTCCAGATGAGGAAAATTTCCAAAAAATACGACCCCCCCCTAAAAGGGGGTCTCAATACGACCCCCCAGCCTCTTTTACGTCTGTTATTGTCTTTTGCGTCTTTTACTTCTGAAATAATGTCTGCGCGAGCAAAAATAAGCGACAAGCGAGAGATAGCGTTCATACCCGGCGATGCAACCACCACGATTTAGCGGCACACCTCACAACTTGCGTGACGCGCGACCCTTCGATCACAACACCCGCTTATGTTTGTGGGCAGGGCGGCATACATAGCACGGTCGAACGTACACATAAAGTCTCAAAGAAGTTACCGAAACCTAGCTTCAAACAAGGAAATAGCCATGTGGCTTCGTGCACCGTAAAATGAGACAAAAACTTCTTAGTGTAGCAATTGATAATATTTTTTTTATACCACTGAGGGATTGAAATGAGTTTCAATTTCATGCTACGTATGAAGTTCTATATCAGTATACTCGGTCACAGGAGAATGCAGGAGAGCGCACCGTCATTTCGAAGCAAAATGGTGACACAGCATTTTATTAAATGCTGACGCTTTTGACACAGTAAATATGAGCTACAGAGCATCCAGCGACTCTAACTGCCATACACCACAACCTGGTAAATTCTGACTAGCTTTAAAAATCGTGATTGGGCAATGGAAAAATGCAGGAAAACGTACCGCCCCCGTGGAATCTTCAGGATCAATGGAACTTTCATCCACAAATACAGTGGGAACATCGCAGTTCTTAAAAGGATGCTAGGACTTGACACGAGAAAAAACAAAAAAAATTAACAATCAGTATCAAACACTGAATATCAGCTGAAACGGTAAAATACGCGGAATACATTCTTTAAGAATACATGTTCGATCTAGTGTCCCGAATAAAGACATTACGCTGAGCTACAATCATAAATATGCAACTATCCTTCATGATCAAACGTGCTCTGCCTCAGCACGCAGCTTAATGAGTGGGACCAACTACAATTTGCGATCAGGCGACGTGCGACGCGGCGATCACGATGGAGCGCGTTATCTTCCCCATACTAAATCCCGACATTCTTGAAATGCTCTGAACTTTACCCTAGAGCCCATCTTTCAAACAGCTGTGAACTGTTTTCCTGATAATTCCCTTAGACCTTCTATTGGCCAATTGCTTGCTCCAATGGTTGCTTAGTTCTCGATATGGGTTCTTTGATGAGGATTTGATGAGCAAAATTTTGAAGTGTTTCACGGAAATGGCCATAACTTCCTTCAAACTTAACCATATGAGTTCGTTTTGGTGAAGCAGGGTCTACTAGGTTGTCGCTTTCGAATGACTACTATACCATATCTTCAGAACGAAGGAAGTTATTTCGAGGGAAGGGTGATGAGGATTCGATGAGCAAAATTTCGAAGTGTTTCACGGAAATGGCCATTACTTCCTTCAAACTCAACCATATGAGTTCGTTTTGGTGAAGCAGGGTCTACTAGGTTGTCGCTTTCGAATGTCTACCTGAGCTATACCATATCTTCAAAATGAAGAAAGTTATTGTGAGGGAAGGGTGATGAGGAAGGCTTTTTTTGCCGAATTTGCGAGATCTTTCCACGAATCTTCCCAAAAATCGATTCATTGTTACTGAAATTTTTCCAGTATGCATCCTTCGCTCTCGGAGGCCTAGTGGAGAGGCGAGAAGCGTCGGTCAGCTTCTCTGTGGGATGCGCCATGCATCAGGATTTCATCCACATTCTCAATGAGTACAAACGTTTTTCCGGTCCGCATAGTGGCTTTCCGCGGCTTATCGATGAATTCCGGAGGTGTCTCTGTACGTAGTTTCGGTGTCAGCGGACCAACGAAAGAGTTATTGGTACTGGCCGGTTTCGTTGTGGATTGCGCCATGCATGAGGTTTCCATGGTCATTAAGTTAAACTAGTTTTGTGTTCGAACCCATTCAGTCAATTTAATCACTTCTCCCCTTACACTTTAGACCCTAAGCCTGAGAAATTCTGCTGATCACTGCCTACCTCAACAATTACGACCCCCCCTCCTAGCGGACCAAATACGACCCCCCTGTTGAGGATTCCTCAACGGAGGCTTGACCTGCCTAATGGTGACTTTAATCCTGCAATATCAGTCCTTGCCACCTCATCTAGAAGAGCACGGCACTTCCAATACTGTTGCTATGTGATTTCTTTTCAATGGTGAGCCCGAGTGTAGCTGTTTACATGCCAACGTTTCTCACACCTTTGATTTTCTGTTTTATTGTGCGCACCTTTGAGTGCATTGAAATAAATAAATAAATAATAACCGCTGACCTATGTAAATGGTGTGTAAGACGCATTCATAGAAAAAATGAAATATCAACGGAGCCCGGCAAAGCCGGGCTCTTCTAAGAAGGAGGAGCGCCCGGCGGCAGCCGGGCGATCCGACTGGTAAGACACTAAACGATATAGACATAAGAATAGCAACGGAATCACAGGTGAAAGTGATAATGATACTCAAACTGACATACAGATAACAACTAGTTAATCACCCAGAAATCTTGAGGGTGTTCTATTCATTCCAGCGCGGTAAAGCAACAAGGAAGTTTTCACGGTAGGCAAATTTCATTGTACTGAGAAGAGCTCCCTAACAGATTCGGCACCAGCTGCACCTCTCGTAATATTACCTTCACTTCGCAGGTATTGCATGTTGTATGTAGAAAGTTGGACAGTAAACTGCTATCCCATAATCGTTTAACAACGCGATGTCTAGAGTTTGCGATTTATGCGAACAGGCGAAAAACACAAGCTGCGTATCCATTAGACAGTAGGATATCAGGCGATCAGCGGATCAGGTGATTGGGGAAAAACATGAGGTAGGTATCGATCAGGCACGCCCAGTTCAAAGGACCGCCCAGTTGATACGTATCTTATGCATTCCACCTGGTCGCCCAATCAGCATGAACCCTTCCGATAGTGAGCACTGTGCTATCGCAATGAAGGGCGATATCTCGGCGCTCATGTACTATGGGGGTGGCACTCAAAGACACATTTGAAATTGTAATAGAGAATGAATTCCATTACAAATCTTCAGAACATGTAATATCAACGTGTCCGATTGTCATAGGATGTTTCTGTTTTAAAATGTCGAAAGTAAATAAACAAACAAAATCCTGCCTGCCATTGATGATCTCCCGTGTGTGAAGTGTCCATCCCCCGAGGCTTGGGCTAAATGCTTGGTCCTAGTTATTTCATTGTCTCCATTTGTTCTTTGGGTTTTTTGGAAGGTACTAAGATATCAGTGCAAACCGTGGAATGTGGTTTTTGCCTAAGCCTTGAGGTGGAAGGAGGTTCGGAATGGGTGATATTTTAAATGTGGCAAATATTTTTTCATCCTTTTTCTGCTTGAGAACACTCCTCGGAGCTTCTTCTTAACCTCTCACAGTGAGCGAAAAATTTCCACTTCCTAGAAATTGTTTTGAGTGCCACCCCCATAGTACATGAGCGCCGATATCTCATACAAAGCTGCGCAACTAAACATTTTGGAGGGATTTAAGGGGTCAGTCTGCACATTCAGGTGTGTATTTTTGTCTGAGCTCCAGTGGAGAGGAGAAGGGGTCCCTCCACTTCTGGGCTCATGTAAAAGTGATGACCATAGTGGAGTGTCCCTCTCATTGCGATAGCACTCTGAACACTATCTGCCTTGCTTTACAAAATCTTTTATCACCCAATTTGCCAAATTAATCCCTCCCGATGTCTTTGAAGACAGCATTATGGGTAATGTGGTTACTGAGGAATCCCCAGAAGAAGTTACCCGCACGAAAACTAGGGGCCTCAGCAACCTATTTATGGTGGAATCCTCGTCCAAAAGCGCGGCCCGTGTTGTAGAAACGGCGTAACGGTTAACAGCTGACGCGTTAGGCTAGGATGAGACCCCGTCTACAAGTGACGGATTTCTATTTAGTTGGCTACGGTGAGTGTCCAGGGAGATCCGACAGGGTCGAAGGTGTCGCGGCGCTCTTTCTCAGTGTTAGCTTGTAGCTCACTCCAAAAAAAGATGCTGAGGTACTTCCGAACACCCATTCACTTTCACGACTTGGCTAAATGCCAATAGGAAACTTGTCCGAACCACCCGCCTCTTGACGAGAGGCTCGTCCTCGGCGAGAAACAACGGTGGGAAAGAGGTCCAATTTCTCAGATCTTTGGTCATTTCGTTTCATTTTTTCTCAAGTGCCGTATTACTGAGAACCTCGACTTCCATATTCGCCACATTTTTATAAATAGTCCGAATTCCCCCAAAACACCAGAAATTCGAAACAAAAAGAGAAGGAGGAGAGGGTTAATTTGGCAGACCGTAGAATATGAAAGTAGGGGTGCTCAGCTATGTAACCATAGAGAAAGAACGAGACAAAACGGCTTGAAAGCTGAGAAACAGGAGCCCGAAAGCCCTCTCTCTCGCACCCCTCCGCGTCACTAGCCGGGGTAGACCGCAGAAGGGCGGAGAGGTTAAATCAACCGGCCACGAACGTTGTACCGCCTTCGACGACAACTCGCCGGCTCCAAGTCTGCAAAACGACACACCGTGCTACGGGATCGTGATAAGACACCAAGCCGCGCATTTCTAATGCGAGTTGCGCCATACATTACCTCTTCCTAAGTCGGGTTGTTTTCAGAGAATATGTATTCATAGGTCTTAGTTTTCATCACTACTCCCGGTGTCTTTGACCAGGCCAGAGAAGGCGAAAGAAAGTCTGGACGAGCAAGCCGGCTAGACCAAAACTCGTATCTCCTTTCTTCTATATGAGAAAAAAGAACCTGCCGGAATGTGCTGTAAGAAGCGTCCCTTGCACGTTCTCACATGCGTGCGAGCTTCCGCCGTGAAACGTGAAGTTGCGCCTGCCTTCCCCCCACCCGACCCACATTGACACCGTATGCATACCATCAATGGTACGGTAGTCGCACGACAGTCATGCAAGTCATTAGTATAGCAACCTAATCATTTTTTTGTTCTGCTCTCTAGAGCTGCACTTCGATTGACATTCAGCATATAAACTCCAGTTCTTACAGAACAATGCTTCTATGGAAGGTCATAGTTTTCATGACAATTTTGCTTCTGTACGTCGAAGCACGAGAAAACGGAGCTCTTAGAAAGGTAGACCGAATATTGCTAAGTTGCAACCTCTAAAGCACAATGACTGAAAAGACGGATTCGGAAGGCCGGTGAGCCACCGTGACCTTGTCTGAAGAACGCAACGCACCCAACGCAGTCCTTTGAATATGGTGAAAGTCGATTTTGTCAATGAGCCGAGGTTTTTAGGCAATTTTTACTGGCGAGAATCTGTACAACCGCAAATATGCGTATCTACGTTGAGGTTTCTCTAGGTCAGATGAGTGGCCTAAAACACGAATAAGCACCGATTTAAGTATCAGCGCCACTTGACGTTGTAACCTTTTTCACCTAAATCTTGAAGCTTATAATTGGCGGTGAAAACGGGTGCCATTGTTTTTTTAGAGGAAAGGGTAGACCAGTATGCTCAGCATTCGGAGCTACTTTTGCCTAGGTTCTAGGAGAGGAAGAGAACCTTGTCCATTTAAGCATAGGCAGGTACAGTGTTTTTGTAAGCGACTACACAGATTTGCGTCACCTATAGATTGTACTCATTCAACAAAGCGTATGGCAGCTAAAATTATTCAAATGGAACCCTTACTTGGTGCTCAAAGGTTCCGGAAGGGGTCCGTAACAAGACGAAGATTCAGAAAATGAGCATTTTGTACCGAACACTGAAGGTTAGAAGCGATAATCGGTGAAAAAACTCGGATTCAAAAGCGCGACGCATCCTATTCGCATCAACACATTGACTTTCCAAGTTGTCCGCTGTAGGGAACGGGCCGCGGGCCAACTTTGGTTGTAGCACCTGACTCCCAGCGCAGTGAAGTGGCCATTCCCAACTACATTAGCATTCATGTAAGTACATTTGGAATCAATATCAGAAAGAATAAAGGAAAGAATACCAGGAAAAAACAATTTTATAATAGAAGCATCTCCTCTTGGCACCAAGCCAAGGCGTCAAGTTGGCGAGTTTGTGCAATGGCGGCCAAATAAACTCGTCCACACTACGTCTGTTCTACCGTAAGCCAAAATTATCCCCTTCCGGTGTCTTCAAGAAGGTGAGAGAAGGGGACACTCACTGTCGCGCCGTCGTTCCTCACATGAAACCGTTCTACAATCATCTGTTTGTATACTCCAATGTACACTTCTATCTAACCTCTTCATTGGGGGAAGTGGAGGCTTCCTTTTTAGAAAGGCTTAGGCTAAAAACCTAGGCAAAAATAGTGCTTCAAAAACCTAGGCCAAAATAGTGCTTTACTGTGCCTAGTGTCTGACTTCCTTTGAAGAAAGGTATCTTCCGTCAATCCTGGCCGGCACCCATCAATCAAATACGGGAATTCAGATTATTTCCTGCAAAAATTGCCTGAAACTCCGTGCCTTCGGTAATTCCAACTTTCACCATGTTTGAAGGACCGCGCTACTGCCAAAATCTTTGAAAGGCACGTTACGTCCTTTGAACATGGTTACGATGGTAATGATACAACTGCCTTCCAAATCCGTCTTAAGACCGACTGGTGCTGGGCTTCTCTTTACCATGATGTGTCTACCTCCATTTTTTATCCTTGTGCTTTGTTGCATACCACAAGCCTCAGCGATCATTCGGTTAACGAGGAGGAGAGTCCAGCATCAAAAAACGCTGGGTCCAAGTTCACAGCCTGTATACACGATATTTGACGCCAGCCAACCTGGTTATAATATGGGTGTGTACCCTAATGTCGCGCAGCGCAGTCATCCCCGTATCGGATGGTTCGGCGCATTTGCGTCAAGCACAAGATACGCAGCGATCGAAAAAATGAGCGCACCGGCGAATCCACCATTTGAAAAAATTGGCGGATTGGCGATTTAGGCTATTTGTCACAATGTAAATAAGCCGACGTTGTGGCACGTGGCATCGCCGAAAATCCCAAATCGCGGATACGCCAATACGTCAAAAACCCATTCTTCAAGGAATAACGCAATCTTACGCAATAACACGCGATTTCCACCGAGGGGGAGCACGGAACACGCCACAGCGCCAGATCCTGACATAAGGGTACACACCCCAATAATATAGTAAGAGTAGTACGTAACAGCTTTTTTTTTACGAAACCGCAGATTTTTAAAAGCAATAAAATTATGACAGCTCATGTTTAGTGAATCCAATATATTCGAAAAAAAACTAAGAAAATAAAAGGATGCAGAATTTGCAAACTTTGAGTAAAGATCCAATTATTCGGAAGAAACCACAGGAACTGCGCATAGGAAACTTCTATTCAAAAGAAACTACAGAACGCAGAATTCACGGAAACTTCCTGGGAATAACCTAGATAAAACTATTTATACTTCAGAAAGTCCATTTCCTCAACTTGCAAATGAGTGCACCAGCTGCAACTAAAAATACGGCACGCAGTCCCTCCTGCTACAACATTCCTACAGCAAATTACCCCTCAATAATTATTATCCGTTCTGCTCGGCTATCACCGATCTCTCCCTACCATCCCTCCTAACACTTTGAGAAATCAGGATGCTGTGACGCACACACACCAACAAGCGCTTGACCTCATATACAGTGCTCTGCATAATTATACAGCCACCTATAAATTGTTTAAAAACTCTGTTCGCAGAGTAATTCAAAAAAGTCTCTAAGTGAAAGATGTAGCCAGTGCGGACGCGCATTCGCGCATCCATACCAAATTCTAGCCAAGAAACATAGAAGATTCTTTTCTTAATTTGTTTCGCAAATGCCGCTTATACCATTCTGCGAAATTATACAGCCACTGAACCGATTGACGCACTCGTCAATCGAGAAACAACGAAAAAGGGAAAAATGCTAATTTTGCGATCATTTAGTCTTCCATTGCTTCGAATAGCCACAAATTTTGTTGATATGGGTCAATATTAAGATTTTCAGAATGTTTTTAGACCACATGCTGCCACGCTTCGATGACAACGTCTCTAAACTCCCTGACACCTTCCAATCGGTCTGAATCCTTTTCTCCATGAAACCCCAGATAATATTTCATCATGTAAAGATCGGAGCCGTTCATTATCCGGGTCAGAAGGTCCAATCGGTGTCGGCTTCACCAGATCGAGTGTTCCAGCTGACACGGGATGGTCCATTAACTTACATTTGGATTTGGGAACAAGATTTTGGTGAAGATTTCTAGACGCATGACAGGAGAAGGGTACGGCGCACAAAGGCTCGGTGATCGGACGGTTCATTCTTTCAAGAACGAAACAAAAATTCGAATGATTACTTGGTCCCACACCATGACAAATTGTCCGAAAATTCCCTCAAGTTTGTACACCTTTCCCCTTTGTTTTTTTTTCTCCAGATTGTTCTGTCTGATGAAAAGAGGTTTCGGCTAGACGTCCCCGACGGCTACCGGCGCTATCGCACAAGGGACAAACTCAAGTTTTCAAGAAGAACTTCAAAGAAGGAGGTGTCAGGGTGTGGGATCAAATCATCATTCGAATTTTTGTTTCCTTCTCGAAAGGATGAACCATTCGATTACCGAGCCTTTGTGCGCCGTACCCTTCTACTGTCATGCGTCTCGAAATCTTCACCGAAATCTTGTTTTTTGTAAGTTAGTGGACCATCCCATGTCAACTGGAACACTCGATCATGGTGAAGCCGTCTTCGGATGGACCTTCTGACCCGGATAACGAACGGCTCCGATCTTTACATGATGAAACATTATCTGGGGTTTCATGGGGAAAAGGATTCAAACGGATTGGAAGGTGTCAGGGAGTTTAGAGACGTTGTCATCGAAGGGTGGCAACATGTGGTCTAAAAACATTCTGAAAATCTTAAAATTGACACATCACCAATAATGGAAGACTAAATGATCGCAAAATCAGCATTTTTCCCTTTTTCGTTGTTTCTCGGCTGACGAGTGCGTCAACCTGTTCAGTGGCTGCATAATTTTGCAGAATGGTATAAGCGCCATTTTCGAAACAAATTAAGAAAAGAATCTTCTATGTTTCTTAGCTAAAATTTGGTATGGATGCGCAAATGCGCGTCCACACTGGCTACATCTTTCACTTATGTAGGACTTTTTTTGAATCACTCTGCGAACAGAGTTTTTGGACAATTTATAGGTGGCTGTATAATTATGCAGAGCACTGTATATAAATTCAGGTAGATAAGCTGTTGGTAAAGTCAAGTTATGACCCTTCTTTTGTGCAGAGTGGGAAAAAATAGGATTGTGTGTTCAGGTGGATGCACAAAGCTGTCACAGGCTGTAGGGAGGGGGAGGAGCACTATTGAATGTTAGCCAGTGAAGTGCCCATTGAACAGTAGTAACCTCACATGGCTGACACGGGAGAGTTGGTGCGATCGAAAAGAGAATTCAGCAATATGGTGCAGGGTGGACTTGTTCAACTGTTTGTCGAAAGCATGCTTCACTATCCTGTACAAACTACTACCTCCTCACATCCATTTCGTGCGGCACTCACACTTTATGGACTCCATGTGCCCCCTTGGTTTTCAACATTACCTGAGACTTTGAACCATCGTCTCAACTACTCCTTCGTTTGAATGCGCCAATTCTTACGAACCATTACGAATTCCGATTTTCTCATTATTATTAGCTGATCTTGAGATACTACGGACATCATACGGTACGTGCGCCCTGGACTTCGCGAATATGCTATAACGCAATCTTATATTACAAAAAAGAAAAGCGTTTTCACCTTCACAGCGAATCTCAGTTTGGACCTCGGTCACAATTAAATACTACACCGGCTTCATATGATTTATAGGTCTGCTCCAGGCATTGAAGAAGACTTATGAATTTGTTGCTTTTCAGGTGCTCAAGCCAAAGGTTCAGACATTGGATAGACAGACGTACGAACAGAGGCGACGGAGGAAGAAGCCTCCCCGTTGGTGGATAAATGGATATTACGTAAGCAAACCAAGCCCTGCAGGCCCAATCACCTCATAAAAGACAAAAGAGTTCTGATGTAACTTAAAGAAAAAATAGGCCTATATGTGTTCTTGTGCAGTACATCGCAATGAGGTGATCGTGGCTCGAGGAAGTAGCGAAAAAATCGCACTTCCACTTTCCTCTAACATGAATCACGCTTTGGTCGCTTCCTCCCTGACACTTACTGGCCTACTAATCCTCTTTATCTGGATTTCCTCTAGTTTAGTGGGTGCTGAAGTCAACATTCATAAGACTCTTACTATGAAAGTTAGCAGCTCACATTCTTGGGCAACTAGGCCCTTGGATATTTGTTCAGACTGCACCTTGTTGCGGATCTACTGTGCACCCTCACGATGTTGTGTCTGCTTGAATACAGCCGAGTCACGCCCATCCAACCACATCACATCTAGCCTAAGACGAACAGATTTCCAACGTGGCGCTCACCTGGACACGTGGAGAAGGAAACTTGCGAGAAGAGAAGATAATTCGATGAAACGGCCATTTCGATGATAAAGGCAGTTTCTCCGTTAGAAATTCGTTCGTACAAGGCCTGATATATTTGGCTTGGTGGGCGTGGCTTGGTTGCGTTCAAGCAGGCACAGCACCGTGAGGGTGCACCGTGCAGCCACAACAAGGTGTGGCCTGAACAGTTAGCGGAGGACCTTTTCGCCCCAGGGAAGCATGCTACCGGGGATTATCTTGTGGTGTGCCTTCGAGTGCACGCTAGTGCGATAATATCTAAAGGCTTCCGCGCCTCAAAATGAATGAATCCCCCTTATTCGCCTCCTCATAGAACTGATTTTCTCTTGTTCAGCTCCATCCACGACACAGAAGATCAAAGAGCTCAGGAAACGAGCGCGAAATCCTTCCAGAAGAGTGATCACTGCACATATCAAAAAAGGAGCCAGTGCCACTCTGATAAAAACGTTTTCACATACATGTTCTCCGTGAAAGTTACATTAGCACATATGATGCACGACAGCATAATAGGGTGCTGCTGAAGCGGCTATCACACTATGACGGCGCCGTTTGTTGTTGTGTGACTCCTACACAGACTTCTACACAATAGATGGGCTACGGACCTTCCGTAACCACATTTTCCACACAGACTTCAAGATAAAATGGCACGAATCCGAAAAAATTGAGTCAAAGTGTCAATCTTCCAAAAAAATGAAAGAGTAAGAGGCTTAGCTCATTTCGTGATTATTTTGTTTTCGGAAACCGACTGCATATGAACACAAAAGCTGACCGACGCCTTCACAGTGATTTTGCGTCCTTGTAACGACAGTCTTATACACAGGAAAAAGGAGAGATTACAAGAAGTGAAAGAGAGGTCAAAGCCGCTAAGATCCACCATCAAGCCGTCGGCGTGCTGGGGCTATTAGCCATCAGAAACACTGTGAAGCCTAGATTTTGTAGCGCTCCCCTTCAGTTTTTCAGGAAGAGCTGATTAACACAAATTTTCCATTATCCCAGAATCGGTCGAATTTGGAAGTGTTGTACGATTATTTGAATGTTTTTCTTCTTCTTGGCCACACCCAAATTTCAACCCACTTGCTTCGAGAAGCATCGAAAAGCAAATCTACCGTGATGATCTCAGACTCAGACAGCCTTTTCTAGAAAAAAACCAAATCGCACTCCTTCTGCATCGAAGTACAGATCTATCAGTCATTTAGCCCTTGACATGATGAGATTGTCTTTATTAGCAGCTGACTATGCTTTGTTCCGTGTGTGACCACCAAGAGTTTATTGCTATTTGATTTCCGACTTGTGATGATGGAAGTCACGAAACTATGTATTTGGGCGATTTTACGGCGGCGGTAATGCAAACGGTTCCCCCAATTAGCCTCGATTCATCTATTTTGTCACTGTATAAAAGAGGTCTGAACTCTGAAAGCTTCAGCTCTACAATTGACGCACAGATGCTTTTCTATGTGCTCACTGCATTGACCAGGCAGGGTAAAGCACGGCATTGTTGTGTTGAGAAAACTTCTGAAAGCGTCCCTCTCATGACTGTTATACTGGAACTATGCCTTTAATAAAAAACGGATTACTGTCTTTTTTGAAGACGCCTTGATCGCCTTAAGAATCACCGAAACCGGGTAGGTCGTTAGACAGTTATGAAGAATTATCTCTGCATCCACGTTCCTTTTGAGAAATTCTGAACTCACGCTTGACGCTGACACCACGGAAATACCCGACAAATTTGAAGCTACTGCAAGGTAGCGTGTGACGCACAACAGGTGTCGTGGGACCTTATTAGAGACACCGGAAGGGGTATATTTGGCAGGATGTGGATTGAGAAAGTAGGGGTACTCAGCAGCGTAACACTAAAGAATGAACGAAATGAAAGGGCGAAGCATCACAGAAGTCTGCGACTTCCCATTTCCGCTTCGTTCTGTGGAATTCCTCCTACTCCTGAACCCAGTCCTACACACAACCAGCATACTGCACATACTGACCAATTGGGATAGAATTTCGAAGAGTGAAAGTGTGGAATTGAGAAATCAAAACTAACAGAAAAATCAGTATTGTGGGTTTACTGATGCTAGTAGTTTTTCAACCCATAAGATCAGGTATGTAAAAATAGGGAAGGTGGCTAAAGCGACACGGCGAAAGGTAGTAGCGGCAATGGACGACGCTCGCTTATGCCTATAGGAACGGCAAGCGACAAGACTGGAAATAACAATCAGCACTACGAAGTGATAGTGGCCTACTAGAAAGCCGGTAATTCGCACAAGACAATTGTGGACGACAAGATTTCCCATGTACAGCAGTACCAGGCAGGGTGAAGCACGGCGTTGTTGTGCTGAGAAAGCTGCTGAAAAATATGATATCCTCTCATGACTGATATACTGAAATTATGTCTCTTACGTGGCGCAAGTGGTGTAGTGACAGGTAGCGCTAACCCCACACTCATGGTGCGGGGATCAAATTCCATATCAAAGCCCACCAGGCCATCCATCTCTCCGGAGTCGGCAAAATGTTACCAGACTACTACTTGAAAACCATTTTGTAGAAAACGACCGATTAACAAGGAGCAGATGAGGTGGTCCTTTCTTTGTTATGATGCACTAAAGTATCAATACTTAAAAATATTTCGGGTCACATAAAGTGGGGAAAAACGCAAAATTTTCACCGACGTACGAGCTCCCAGGCCTAGGCTAAAGCAGATGAGGCATGCTGCGACACATGCTTTTTGATGTGGAAGGGGATATCAGTTTTGGCCTAAACCGAGGGAGGGGATGTCGACGAAAAGGTGCGTCCTCCCCCCCCCCCCCCTCCCGCAAATGACCCAATCTTTCAATTGCTTTTCAATGAAGCGACAGGAAGAAGAAACCCAAGTCAATCGGTAGTTATCGAATATCCGATAGCATTCTCGGTGAAACTTGCGCGAATGCAGATGAACAGTTAAATGATTGACGGCAAAATTTGGAACGCAGAACATCTTGGGAAGAATAGAACGCAAATCAATAAAAAAGGAGGAACAGGTATGATACGTGGCAGTCGATGGGTGGCGATCCAGGTGAGATTTATCAGGCAGATCAAGCGACAGATCAACATCAGCCAGCCACGATTTTATACATCAATAAACGACTTTGAGAAATGTGAGAATCGCTTTTTCCATATACAATCGCTGAGACACTGGGTATACGGAAGGCTTTCCGGGCCGATCGATCAGAAATCGCCATTACTTATCACTAGTATTTCTAAGCTGGTGTGGGATGGAAACCTGCCATGGATAAGGATGGAAGGCTCAGCTGGGTCGCGAATGACATCGTCTGGGTGGTGACTATTGGGTGATAGGTAAAGACTCAGAAAGGGGTAAATTCGGCAGCTTCTTCTTCTTCTTCTTAGCGCTTGTCCCGCTTTGCTTGAACGATGACGCTATCTTATTCGGTCTTCGGGATGGAGTCCCACCGTCTTCATATCATTTCGTATGACATCCATCCAACGTTGCCTGGGTCTTCCCCGAGGTCGTTCTCCGGCTACTTCGTGCAGCGTCGCTTTCTTAATAACTGCGTCTACATCAGCACGCAGTACGTGCCCGTACCATCTCAATCTGGATTCACGTAGCTTATCTTGGTTTGGGACGACTCCAAACAATCTCGCAGATCTTCGTTGCGTATGCGGCCCAGTTGAGTCAGACCAGAAGACCATCTCAGCATTCTTGTTTCCATGACGCCTAGGCGTCTTTTGGCCTCGTAACTGGCCAACACTCAGAACCGTATAACGCTAGGGGTCGCACAACTGTCCGATATATTTTTGACTTCAACTTGATGCTGACCTTCTTGTCGCACAGAACACCAGTTGCTGTTCGCCACTTGTGCCACACTGCCGATATTCTTGAATTGACCTCGTCCATGATGTTCCCGTCTTGAGCAATCGTCGACCCCAGATAGCAGAATGCACTTGACCTTGGCAAATCTATGCCGTCCACTTGTACGGTTCCAAAAAACGACGTATCAATTGTCAAAACACTGACTTTTTTGCATTCGGCCGCAGTCCGAATCACGCTAATCTGTCATTCCAAGATTGGACCTGCAGTTGTAAGCTGAGCCACTCCTTGGATGCTAGCACGACATCGTCGGCATACATCAGTGTCCAAGGAACAGGTTGTTGCAGGTCTTAGTCACAACGTCCAGGACTATATTGAAGAGTAGTGGGGGCAACGCGGAGTCTTGGTGTACGCCTACGGTGATTTGAAAGGGCTTTGATGTTCCCGCTGCCGCTCTGACGCAACTGGTGGAGTTCCTGTACAGCAGCTTTATCCACTCCACCAGTTCCTCTGAAACATTGTGCTTCCTCAACTCGTACCATATCGCATTGTGCGGTACACGGTCAAACGCTTTCTATCGAGAAATCCAAGATGCACCACCTTTGACTTTTCTCGGTGCTACTCAACGAGCAGCTTAGCCGCATATATTGCATCGGTCGTGCTGCGGTTGCGTACAGACCCGCATTGGTTAGCGCTAAGTGAAACGATATCACGCACGCGCTTGTCCAGAATTCTCTCGAAAACCTTCATGGTGTGACTGAGGAGCGGTACCGGCCGATAATTCGAACATTCTGCTGAAGAACCCTTCCTCTTGAAGATTGGAATGGTTATGCCTGCAGTCCAATCCTTGGGGACGCAACGCTCTTTCACTATCAGGTTGAATAGTGAGGACAGGCAGATGGACGAATCCCAAAGACTTGACTTACAAATTTCGGCAGCGATGTCGTCAGGTCCGGTCGCCTGACCATTGTTCATCTTCTTCAGTGCTTCTGTAACCTCTGCAGGAGTGATCATGGGGACAGCCCCCTCTGATGGAACTGCATCATATACTGGCGCTCTCCATCTTTCACGAACATCTGGAGAGTTTGACAGAAGCTATCCATTCTCGTCCATGATACCGTAAAATTTCTCAGTATCCTCAGTCCTTCGATTTCGTGATCTCACAAGCTTGTACAGATCTTTCACACCTTAACAAGTGTCCAGCTTGCGGTACTGTTCTTCAAATCGGGTCGCCTTAGTTTTCGCTACAGCTTTCTTCGCTTCTGCTTTCGCGAAGCGGTAAGCGGTCCAGTTTTCAGCAGTCCTATCTTGAAGATAAGCGTGGTATAATGCCTTTTTCTTTTTTACGCAGGACTGAACTTCTTCTGTCTACAGCCATGCTTCCTTATCGATGCGCTTTCTACCGGGCTTTGTGTAGCCCAGTACTGTACGAGCAGCTGCTAAGATGTTTTTCTTTGCCGCGATCCAGGTATCTACAACAGAAGTGATGTTCGGCAGTGCCACCCGTCCATTTACTTCAGCTTCGTTCTCTCTGAACCTCCACCACTTTATCCTCGCTGGACCAGTACGCTCCGCATACTTATGCTTTGGTGGTCGCAGTGAGAATGTGCCTATGAGTGGACGATTCTGAGTTGCTACAGTCTCGTGAAGAATGACCTTCACGTCCTTTGCTATCGGTTCTTTCTTCTCGTAAGGATTGAATCGATTTGCGACGAGTTCCTTCCACTGTGGTACGTCGCCAGATGAGAATTTCGTTTATGTACCACGTGTTCAGTATTACGAGATCATGGGCATCGGCATAGTCTAAAATGCGGTTGCCATCACGTTTTGGGCGCCGTACCCAAAGCCGCCATGGCAACGATGTCCGTCACTGTGCTTCCCGACATGCCTTTTAGATCTCCGGCAACGAATAAGAGCTCATCAGCTGGTACTAGCATGGTCTTACCATCGAGCAAGTCCCAGAAAGCTTCATTTCTCAAAGCCAAGCATCCAGCTTGTGCAGCGTATGCCGTGAAAAAATGAATCTTCCGCGATTCGATGACAAAAACCACTTTTATCAGACGGTCGTCATATCTTTCCACTTCAAAGATAGCGTCGCCGAATTTCTAAGATACAATAATTCCAACTCCGTTTCTCGTTCTAGCAATTCCATTATACAGAATTTTGTATCCTTCTCCAATATCATTCGCTTTCGTTCCTGCCCACTTCGTCTCTTGGACAGCGCAGACATCAATCCTTCTCGCCTCCAGAGCTGCCGTAACTTCCCTCGATTTTCCTGTCATCGACCCAACATTCAGAGTCGCGAATCAAGATGTGGCTTGATTGAGGGCTTACTTCTTCGGTCTACCACGCCCTTGCTCAGGAGGTATCCCTTGCTTTTCATTTTCAAATTCGTCAGCTTGTTGACTATGAAAGTAGGGGTCCTCAACAATGAAACAGTAAGGACGAAAGAAATGAAACTGCATTTCAGAAACTAACTGATCACTCCTAATTTCCGAAGTTCCGAAAACCGAGAAAGAGAAACCTTAGCTCCCTCCCCTTTCTCGCGCGCCTCTGCGTCACCAGCCGGGAGTAGACTGCAGACACGCCAGGGGGCATCATTCAGAAACGTAGTTCAGACCTCGCCCGCAACTCGCCCGGCTGATGGATGCAGAACACAGGTCGTGCTTTTTCAGTGCAGGTTTTGCTGCACATTACCTCATCAGAAGTGGGAAGTTCGCACTCAAAGTACTCCCAGTTCTCACCTTCTCCTTCCTTCTCCCAGTGCCTGTAAAGGCACACTACGTAATAATCGATTAGTGTCTGACTTCCTTGCAGAGAGCAACTCATTGTATAGCTCAATTATTCGGGCTGCACGTTTGTTGCGGCTGCACGATGCACTATCAAGGTGTTCGGCCCGCTTAAAGGTACACCACGCGATAATCAAAGTGGTCCTTACCTACTCAGGGCAGGTAGACCCGTGAATGGTTGTGAAGATTTCACGCTTTTTGCGACGACACGGCTCACCTCCACGAGCACGGCCTGGTCGACCAGGGCCGAGTTGAGCCCACCGAGCCGAAACACACCCGGCTTAGACAAGAGGGAAACTTGCGATAAGACAAGATAAGGCGGCGATATCAATAGCGAAGGTAGCTTCAACAGGGAAGAACAGGTGATATGGTAGCATTTGGAGCGATATCATCGAGCAAAAACTGATTTCCAATCTCCCATACTCGTACGAGGACCGATGGCTGGGAGCCTTATTTTTGGCAGTTATGGAGGGTTTTGATCCATTTTTCTTCACTGGTGGGTAAACCAGGACCTCTACATCCTGTAACACGCACGATAGCTCTCACATTTTTCGCGAGGTGTGCCTTTGAATGAACAGGAAGGGGTTCGAAGAAGAGGAAGATGCAAAGAAATGTCGTTTTGTAACGAACATTCAACGTTAGAAGCGATAATCGGTACGAAAATCCGGATTCAAAAGCGTGGCGCTGTGGTGTTTATTCGCATCACATTCGCACCAACACAGTGACTTTCCGAGTTATCCGTTGTAGAGGTCATTTGTTGTCTTGTAGGGTGTATTTCATTTATTGGTGAGGATCCTACTATATATAATTCGCATAGTATGTCTGTGTGTGTGTCCATCTGTCTGTACGAAATTCATATCTCGCGTCGCAGCAAAGCTGGAACGCTGAACTTCACAAATGATATAGGTGATAAGGGGACCTAGGCGGTGGTGGACCGAAAGTGATAGCAGCTGATACGCGCTGATAAGGAGCTTTGAAAGGCGAATGTCATTAAAGTCGTTTCGCCGTCCGGGTTGATTCCAGAGCGTTGACATTCATAGGTGTTTTGCGGGATGGGGCGAGAGCATTATTAGCGGGTGATCCAACTTGAAAATGGTTGATAAGATACGATAAGGAGCGGGAAATGGCTAGAGTCGTCGTATCCTTTCGCCTTTCGGGTTGGTCCCAGAGCGCTGACACTCATAGGTGTTTAAGAGGAAAGCAAACCAGACGCTTTTGACAATCGGCTGCTACAGTAATCATGTTTTCGCGACAGGGCGCGTATCGACGCTGCTCGTTGTCATCACACACTCTCTCTCGTTTTGTCGTTCTCTCTGCGCTCCCCGCGTAGGAGAAGGCATGTGGCAAAGTGCCCGTGAATTGTACCACGCAAGCCGTCTAGGGAAGGCAACACCCAGTACGCTACTGAGAGCGGCAGGTCGAGAGGGACTGAGTGATGGGGGAGGGAATGGGGGAAGGTAATGTGTCACGGTGACGGTTGGCGAACCGTTTCCATTTTTTTGGAGACGAATGGGATGATGGCACGCATGCGTTCACCATTGCGGAAACTCATCGGGTGTGACAGAGGTGGGCCACGGTGCACACCTATGTTGTCTTAGGAATGATTTCCGGCCAGAGCCCATAGTAGCCACTGCGTCGAGTTCCTCCCCCGCAATGCACGCGAAGCGCGCCACGAGTCGCGTGAAGACGAACTTAGGTGCTATCGCAATTAGGGGGGAGGCATCCCACAACACAACTGGTCCCTATTTTTACCTAAGCCATGGAGAAAAGAGCCCATGCTTCCCCCTCCAAGGCTTAGGCAAAAGTGTACGCGTGAATACGCAGATTGATCATCAAGGATCTCTCCACGATGCGCAGATAAGCAACTTTTTAGAAGATGTCCCCTTCCCTCATTGCGATAGCACTCAAACCTAAACATTGAAACATCTGCTTTTACCATAATTCCTTCGTTCTATGTGTTTGAGGTAAGCAAACCAGACCCAAAATACTTGGAGGATGTAGGAAGCATGTATTGGTCCTGCCACGAAAACCTGATTACGGTAGCAGCCGATTGTCAAAAGCGTCTGTTTTGCTCACCTCGGTGTTTAACAGGGTTGGCCGAGGATATTAATGGTGGGTGATCCATATTGATAACTGTTGATAAGATTTGATAAGGAGCGTAAAAAGGCTAGAGTCGTTGACTCTGTTTCGCTTTTCGCATTGGTCTCGGAGCGTTCATACTGACAGGTATTTTGCGGAGCGGGACGGGGACATTAATAGTGGGTGATCCAAACTGATAATGGTTGATAAGATTCGATTGGGAGCGTGAGAAGGAAAATGTCATCAAGGCCAGTACGCTTTTGCGGCTCACAGTGGAATGTCCACATTGGCAGGTATTGTAGATACAGGGATCTAAAGAATAACGGCTTACGGTGGCTAATAATAACCGTTAAGGATCGGATGGGATGAAATCCTTTACATCGCCTGCTACTACAACACGACCGCTTTAGCGAGATCGTCTGATTCACAGTGCCATTGGGAAAACATATTGTGATATGTTCTGATATCACTGGCAGATATCGACCGCTGAATTCCCTAGCGTTCCAAAAAATGATAGTTCTCTTGATCCTGCGATCTACATTGATAACCATGATACAACCTATATTTGTGATAGCAAAGCAAACGTTTCACTCGGAATCATTTTCTAATGCGGTACTGGCAGCAACAGTGGGTATCGACCGCTAGACTATGTAAAATTCCAAATAGTGAAACATTTACACGAACACGATAAACGTCGATAATCGGAGTGCGGATCTACCATCAATGTAGGAATTAGATGCTCAGCAAGTGAACAATTCTTAGGCAGCGTTCATAGTTTTGGAATTTGCGTTTTTGCGTTTTTGCGTTTTTGTGGAAATAGAGTAGATACATATCGATTAGGAAAACTGCGTTTTTGCGTTTTTGTGGAAAGTAGAGTAGATACGTATCGATTTGTGGAATTTGCGTTTTTGCGTTTTTGTGGAAATGCGGAAATGTGGAATTTGCGTTTTTGCGTTTTTGTGGAAATGTGGAATTGTGGAAAGCGTGGAAGCCACGTGCGCGGTGCGTGTCATTCCACGCAGCTCATCATTTGCGAGCGGTTGAACGGATGATGATGAGCCATTTGTTCTCATTTTCTTGAGTTCGGGAAGAGCTTATATAAATAAGGATATAAGGATAAGAGCTTATATACATTTGATAAATGATTTTAGTCGACTTTGAAGAAAAACTGCCATTTTCGTGCAGGGATATATGTAGACATAATTTTGTGAGAAGTACAGTTTCTCTCCAAAATCGAATGTCACACGGTTGTGCTAAGGTGGATTGTCAATTACGAACTAGAACCGATTCGGAAGAAGTCTGCTACTTCATTCCCTGAGAATTTCTTATACAAAAGTCAGACGTTATTGAAGATTCATCTTAGCAAGGGTGTGTTGCAAGAGTTCCCATGATTACTGTGGGTTCAGGACACCCATGAGTGGGCTTACTTCACGAGAGGATTGATTTACTACCTATTCAAGATCTTGGCTACGTAGCTGGTCCACTCATGTCACGGATAAGCGTCGAAGAATGAAGGCAGATACTCTTAAAGGTAAATATGTAACAAAGATGGAAAACTTGTAATTCAAATAATTAAGTTAGGGCATCATCAATTAGATACAAATTCTCACTGAAAGCAGAAACGATCTATGATGAAGGGGGGGGGCTGGTCTGTGACAGCCCGTATTACATCTTTTTAGTCTCACAAGAATCTTGATTTCATCGTTATTACTCTCCGCAGCACTGCTGACATGAACTCCCTGCACGCTGTTCGAAACACGTGCACGCCACCCAAAGACACACTACAGTGTGACAGCAGACGAAAGTGACATATCAAAAACGAATGATCGAGAGTACGAAAGAGTGAACGAGAAGGGAAAAACTGTTGAAAAAGCGATGTATAAGATCAGTCTGTTCCTTCAGTGTAGAAAGTGCTTTGTCTTATCATCCACGTTCGCTGACGAAGCAATCGACACGTATCTTATCCACCTCATTTCCGCAAAAACGCAAAAACGCAAGTTCCGCAAATCGATACGTATCTAATCTTCTTTCCACAAAAACGCAAAAACGCAAATTCCACGATTCCGCATTTCCACAAAAACGCAAAAACGCAAATTCCGCAAATCGATACGTATCTTATCCCTTTCCGCATTTCCACAGAAACGCAAAAACGCAAATTCCGCGTTTCCACAAAAACGCAAAAACGCAAATTCCACACTCTCCTTTCTCTAATCCTCTCGTCTCTTCGTGGCATGGAAATCGATACGTATCTAATGCTTTATCCACATTTCCACAAAAACGCAAAAACGCAAAAACGCAAAAACGCAAAAACGCAAATCGATACGTATCTATTCTTCTTTCCACAAAAACGCAAAAACGCAAAAACGCAAATTCCAAAACTATGAACGCTGCCTTACCAATCGTTGCACTCGAATACAAAACTCGATGTCATTATACTTACCAATCGTTGCACTCGAATACAAAACTCGATGATATCGATGTCAAACCATCCAAACTCCCAGTAATGACCTAAACCAGTTGAAACACTACTGCGCACGATTCATGTCAATGACGTGCAAAATGGGTTCCATGCAAAGCGACAAAAGCATACTAGGTAATACCGAAATGCTTTCTTACCACGCCATCTTCTCTGCTTTTATTCGAATAAGTAGCTCAGCTGCAAGCAGAGGGAAGGAAATTTCCATTCAACTCTATACACAACTGTGGTCGTGCCGATCAAACCCATTCTGCACAACATCGTCATGAATCGCGCGCAGTAGTGTGCGCCCGCCAGCTGGTATGAAATAAGTGAAACAACAGACAGCAACAAACAAATAGAATTATTGAATGAAGAACAGGCGGGAGCGTAAGAAAAAAGTGTGATTACAGTTAAAACCCAATGAATTCACTTTCGACGTCTTGGCAAGGTGCCGTGTGTGCATTGCGGCAACTACAAGCCACCGTTCTCCAATCCCGTTAACCAATTGCTCTCCCTCGGTCTCTTTAAACACAACTGGGTCTCACCTACCCAGCCTAATCTTACCAGGCCCTGGTCAGACGAATTTCCAACGTGGTGCTGACGTGGAGAAGGAAGCTTGCGATAATACAAGATAATCCAGTGAAACAGCCATTTTAATGATGAAGACAGCTTCCACTTTGGAGATTTGTTCGTCTACAGCCAGGCGTAATTGGGCGTGTACCGTTACGGCCGCGCCACCAGTACGACTTGCCGCAGTCAAATAATCACCAGAGGCCTATGGTCTCGCCATTGTCCTACGAAAATTCGCTGTGCAATATGTTGTAGAACATGCGAGAAAGGGGTAATTTCAAAGAAAAGTAAAGACGGATCCTCAGGAGAGGATTTCGCAACGCGGCGTCCGACTTGCAATGTTATGCCTACGACCTAAGGACGCCTTATGTATCTAGGTCCGATGCGTTAACGAGGGTCATCCCGTTGTGAGGGTCCGCACCTCCAACTTACACCTCTGCCTGAGCACTCCGCATACTGTGTTGCGAAATTCTGTCTACGTCGCTGATGCATGTATGGTCATTGTTATATGAGGTGCACTCCTCATTAGAATAGCACTTTTATTAATTTCGATGACTCACGCGATCCCATTCGGGCCATGAAACTATAGTTCGGAAATGGCTGATGAAGGAATCTTATGCCCTATGGTCATCGGAAGTTCGGAGCCGGAGCCTGCGGAGAACATCAGAAGGGAGTTGGAGTGGACGCAGTGGGCGGAGGGGAGGAGGGCCGAGAAGAACTAAAGGTGAAGGTAATAATTTTGAAACAACGTTTATGTGTAAGTTCTACATGATGTTGGATGAAGAATTAGACCCATCGAGATTGGGAAGCTTGGCTTGGTGCAAATGCGGGTAGGGTATACCGTTTAGCAATCTTAGAGAAAATATGTGCGGCCAAGAAGCTCGGACAGGGTAGGAAGAAAATATTCGAGCATTGGAGTCTCTGTAAGCAAGGATGCGGGAACGTGGACGATGCGCCCTTAAACATGCCTCCTTTCGTGATGTCATTGCTGGAACCCGAGGTAGATCATGCATAAAAGTTCTTATTAGTATGTGTGTATGCGTTACTGTGCCACTGAGCATGGTCAGGTTCACCGCACAGTGATACGCACCGTCAGGTTTGAAAGGAAGCTAACAAAGAAATTAGTAGAAGACGAAAACAGAATCTCATGACACTCTTATCTATCTGAATCTTAGAATGTGTCAATTTAGAAGTCTGCGCTATTGCACCTAACGCTCATTTGTTTTTGGAGTTATGAAAAGCTTGGCATGAATAGACATACCGCTATAAAAGCGTATCCTTCGAATAGTTGGATTTACACAGATTCAGAGTAGGTCTGGAACTCACCTGTTGATTTATAGGGTACTCATGATTTTTCGTTCAGGAAGTAGTGGAAGCCCACAGAAGCGGAATGCGACCGTGGAGCGAATTAATACAGCTGTAGAATGTGGAATGTAAGATATATTACAATGGAAATGTTGATGATGTGAAATTAAGAGTTGTATTCTAACTGTATGAGTTGAAAGGGCAAGCTTTGAATTGGAAAAATCGAGTAAATGTCCATGTACGACTTTCGATGAATCTTGGCATGATCTTTTAATAATGGTTGTTCGGATGCTTTAGCCTTCAACCAAGTTGATCGGTAAAGTTTATGGATAGT
Source organism: Trichostrongylus colubriformis (assembly GCA_963978905.1). Taxonomy (NCBI): domain Eukaryota; kingdom Metazoa; phylum Nematoda; class Chromadorea; order Rhabditida; family Trichostrongylidae; genus Trichostrongylus; species Trichostrongylus colubriformis. Next base: position 39,018,136 of record OZ022260.1, read on the forward strand.
GGATGTATTATGCAAACCAATTACCGGGTTACATTTCACATTGGTGTTCTTCTTCGGCATCGAGCAGGTTCACGGTCAACTGAGGAGTGACACTTTGCCCTTCATAACCAAGCCTACAAATCGATTAGAGTGGACCACATCCAAAACTGAGTCCCTCCATAAGGAATTGGCTAAGCTTTGAAAACCACTGAGATTTCCTTCAATATATTTACGCTGACTTTCTCGTATCCTCAATACTTTTCTTTCCCCCACTCATCTCCGTTGGTCGCAACGTGTTCAGATTCTTTGTGGCCATCATGGTGTAGAGCGGATACGTTGCAACTGCACAGAATATTTCCTTACGGCAGTATATTCAATCCAAGGCATTCTAGGCCTCACACATGGATAGATCAAGAGAACTGAGTTACAGAGCCACAGATGCACGCAGCAGACGTGCATCAGGCAATTGAACATGGCATGGTCGTCGGTCCTGACTCCGCACCACACCCGATGTACGCCCATATGCCCGTCTTTATCTTTCCAATTCGGTGGTGAGCCGCAATCGCGTCCTTTTGCTGCCTATAATGCATGCATGGCACGACTTTTGACAGAGTGACGACTAATCTTCCTACCTCCCTGAGCTCACTGCCCAGTGACAGTATCAGATGCCAACCAACATAATAATGAGGGATGGCACCGAGCTCAGGCTCCAGCTTCCAAAGCGCAACACTAGGTGCACGACTGCGGTCAGTCGTGACCGAGGACACTCTGCGTTCCTGTCCACTCACACACCGCTTAAGACGCTTCGAACGTTCCACCTCCATGCGTGTACTTATGTTCTCTGGAAAGTAGTTTTGATAGAGATATCATTGTTCCCCCATGGTCTTCTCACCCGTGTCCGATCGGTGGAGTACCACACTATGGAGGACATTTCTTTACTTAAAATTACTTTGTAATCACTAACTTCTTTTCCTTTTTTCCTTGGCACGGACCTTTGACACAAAAACCTTTCCGATCAACGGCGACCGTGCGCGACTATCGCATGAACCATCTGCTGCCAAATGAATTCCCACTCCCGTCTGTATCTGTGAAACACTGTTTGTAGCAGTATAGGGTGGAAATCACGTAATCATCTCGTACTGTCGCCAATTTGTTTCCATCAGCAATCTTTGATGCGAGAGATAAATCTATCTATGGCAGGCTTCAAAACTGATAGCTTCAAATGGACTTGAAAAGCCTTCGACTCCGTTGAGACAGAAGCGGTTATCAAAGCTCTGAGAAACAAGGATGTGCCTACTCAGTATATAAAAGTACTTCGTGAGCTTTACAGCAACTTCACCATCAGAATCTTGCCATTTTACGAGGAAGTCATCATCGACGTGAAGAGAAGGGTGCGATAAGGCGATACCATTTTGCCTGAACTCTTCAGCTTCACTCTCGAGAACTTCATGCGTCGATTGGAAGTGGAAGGCATGGGAGTGAAGATCGATAGACGGCGTTTACATCACCTCCGCTTCGCTGACGACATTGTGCTTATAGCACAGACAACCCAGCGAGCAAACGAATGCTAGCCGATTTCGTCTGCGAGTGTGGAAGGATCGGTCTGCAGCTGAAACTGACGAAGACGATGTTTATGAGAATCGGATTGGTACCTGATGCCCCATTCAGCTCAACGGAACAGCATCGAATGCTTCAGCTATGTGTATCTAGGTTGGAAAGTCAATATGATGAACGACTTTGCACCAGAGCTGCGAGGAGGAAAAGAGTGGCTTGAGGAGCCTTCAAGACCAGCGAGGAAGTAGTGAAGAATACGAACATCCAACTCCGCGCCCATCTCTTCGGTTCCGCAGCCATTCCTGCCCTAACATACGCCTCAGACGGGCGGCTGTACGTAAGCGGGAGGGGCATGCGACGGCGTCATCCAACACGCCATCGAAAGGGCGATGTTTGGGGTATGCCGGTGCACGCATGTGCAGAGGGGAATCCGGAGATTCGAACCCTGTCTTCGCTCGAAGATCAGGGACGCCGTCGTATTTGCCATGCAATCGTAGATTGGATGGGCCGGACATGTCATGCGATATCGCGATGACGACGAGCGCCACCATGTGGCTCACGTAGTACATATGGGTTAACAGTCTGAGGGTTCCCGCTTATTTCTACTGGTTCACGAAGTACGTTCAGTCGCCGAACATTTGATGTTTGCAAAGTTTATCGATAAACTATTCATTTATCACTGCATATCGCATCGCTGAAGAAGGCCACCACTTTCCGGAAGGCCAGATGATTGAGCGGTCAATACCTTTGTTACAATGATATTGACTATCAATGTAAATGGATTAGGAATGAAATGTGTTTATCCACTAATCATTTTGTACTTTGGTTAAAGAGATCCCCATTAAAGGCATCATTAGGGGAAAGTCGGACGAAAAGTAAAAGAAGTAGTGCATATGAAAGTCGAGATGCCTAGTAACAGGACAGTGGAGAAAAAACGGATGGAAATGGCCAAAAACCCGCGAAATAGGACCCCCTTCCCACCGTTGATTCTCGACGCGGACGACCTGTCTGTCAAGAGGAAGTAGTCTGATCTTGTTTCCCATCGGCATGTTGCCAAGTAAACACAAGGGAATGTTTGGAAATACGACAGCATCTATTCTCCAGAGTGAGCTTCAAGCTAAAACTGCGAAAGCGCGCAGCAAAACCTTCAATCCTGCCGTATCTTCTTGACCGCTCTCACCCCAGTCAATCGGGAATTACGTCATCGGGAGGCGGGGTCAACCTGTCAAGAGGCGGAGCATAAGTGCGTTTGCGGGGTTTTGCGGCGTTTCTACAGCTCAGTGGGGCGCTTTTTCACCGGGATTTCGCCACAGATAGCCTTCCTAGGCCCAGGACTACCATGTGAGTTACTTCTTGTAGGGATTTCTCCATTACCGCATTACCCCTAATGATGTCTTTAAGAGGTCAGATAGTTCAGAGATAGCATCTAATTCTTGCAGTTTGTGGTAGATCCGCATGCCAGTTATTGATGCTTATCGTTTTTGTAAGCATGCATCACTATTTCCATTTCACATAGCCCAGCGGTCAATACCCAGTATTGTTGTTGGAAGCGCATGAGGAAATGATTCACTTTCTTCATTATTACACATATAGATCGTATCCTGATCATGAAATGTACAACGCACTATCCCAAGACGCGCGTCATTATCAACGCTAGGCAATTTAGAGGTCCATAAATCGGCAACTGATATCACAACATAATCAGAATATGTTCACCCAATAGCAATGTCCATCACACACTTTTATTGTAGCGGTCGTGTAGTAGTAGTAAGCGGTGTACTGGATTTTACCCAACCACTTCCTAATGACCGTTATCAGCTCTAAGCAGTCGATATCAGACTCAATCCGTCACCATTAAGGTCCCCGTACCACCCCTACAACAATTATGAGTTTGTACGCTTCACTAATTGTTGAGACAGGAAACGTATTTTCGACATTTACCTTTTGACGCTCTTCATCTAATCTTATCAACCTTTATCAAGCTGAATAACCCATCATCAATGTCCCCGTCTCACACCACAAAAGACCTGTGAGTGAAAACGCTCTAGGATCAATGCGGAAAGCGGAACGGATTCGACGACTGTAGCCTTTTTACGCTCCTTATCGAATCTCATCAACCGGTATCGAGCTGGATCACCTACTACCATCAATGTCCCCGTTTCACTCCGCAAAACACCTATGAGTATGAACGTGCTAGGATTAGTGCGAAAAGCGAAACAGATTCGGCGACTTGCCTTCCGAGGTTCTTTATCAGCCCTTATCAGTTGCTATCACTTTCGGTCCACTACCGCTATGGTCCCTTCACCACCCCTACATCACTTCTAAAATTTAGCGTCCCAGCTTAGCTGCGACGCGAGATATAAATTTTGTGACAGACACGCGGACACACGGTCAAACACACACAGACATACGTAGCGAATTACATGTAGTAGGAAGATTTTAAACGAAATAGACATGAGAGCAGCAACAGAAACACATGTGAAAGTGATAATGATACTCAAACTGACATACAGATATCAACTAGTTGATCATCCAGTAATCTTGAGGGTGTTCTATTCATTCGAGCGCGGTAAAGCAACAAGGAAGTCTCCACGGTAGGCAAATTTCATTGTACTGCTCCCTAATAGATTCGGCACCAGCTGCACCTCTAGTAACATTACCTTCACTTCGCAGGTGTTGCATGTTCTATGTTGAATGTTGAACAGTAAACTACCCTCCTTAAACGTTGAAGAACGCAATGTCCAGAGTTCGCGATTTATGCGAACAGGCGAAAAACACAAGCTGCGCATCCATTAGACAATTAGAATATCAGGCGATCAGCGGGTCAGCTGATCAGGGAGAAACATTAGGTAAGTATCGGTCAGGCGATCGAAGGACCGCCCAATTGATACGTATCTTATGCATTCCACCTGGTCGCCCAATCACCAAGAACCCTTTCGATAGTGAGCACTGTGCTGTCGCAATGAAGGTCGATATCTTATACAAAGCTGCGCATCTGAACATTTTGGAGGAATTTTCACGGGGTCAGTCTGCCCATTCAAGTGTACATTTTTGCCTGAGCTCCAGTGGAGAAGAGAAGGGGTTCCCTCCCACTTCTAGGCTCATGTAAATGTGATGGCCACAGTGGGATGTCGCTCTCATCGCGATAGCCCTCTGAACACTACCTGACCTTGCTTTACAGCATCTTTTATCACCCAATTTGCCAAATTAACCTCTTCCGGTGTCTTTGAAGACAGCATTAGGGGTAATGTGGTTATTGAGGAATCCCCAGAAGAAGTTACCCGCACGAAAACTAGGGGCCTTAGCAACCTATTTATGGTGGAATCCTCGTCCAAATGCGCGGCCCGTCTTGTAGAAACGGCGTAACGGTTAACAGCTGACGCGTTAGGATGAGACCCCGTCTACAAGTGACGGATTTCTATTTAGCTGGCTACGGTGAGAGTGTCTAGGGAGATCCGACAGGGTCGAAGGTATCGCGGCGGGCTTTCTCAGTGTTAGCTTGGAGCTCACTCCAAAAGATGCCGTGGTACTTCCGAACATCCGTGCACTTTGACGACTTGGCGAAATGCCAGTGGAAAACTCGTCCGGACCACTCGCCTCTTAACGGGTGGCTCGTCCTCTTCGAGAAACAACGGTGGGAAAGAGGTCCTATTTCTCGGGTCTTTGGTCATTGCCATCTGTTTTTTCTTCATCGCCGTTTTAGTAAACACCTCGACTTCTATATTCACTACATTTTTCATGATTCGTCCGACTTTCCCCATTGCTACCTTCGATTATAGCATATCGTGCACCCTGCTCCACTTGACAAACATGGTCAAGCGATATGAAATCCAATAACACCGGAAGGGGTTAATTTGGCAGAGTGCAGAATATGAAAGTAGGGGTGCTCAGCAATGTAACGGTAAAGAAAGAACGAGACAAAACGGCAAAAAACCCGAGAATTCGCAACCCGAAAAGCCTTTCTCTCGCACTACTCTGCGTCACTAGCCAGGATAGACTGAAGAAGGGCGGAGAGGCTGAATCATATGGCACCAAACGTTGTCCAGGCTTCGCCGGCAACTCGTCCGGCCGCAAGTCTGCAGGGCGACACACCGGTCTGCGAAATCGTGATAAGACACCAAGCCGCACGATTTTTAATGCGAGTTACACCACACCCACCTCTTCTGAAGTTGGATTGTTTTCATAGAATGTGTATTCATAGTTCTCAGTTTCCATAACCCCTCCCGTTGACTTTGACCAGGCCAGAGAAGGCGAAAGAAAGTCTGGACAAGCAAACCGGTTAGACTAAAATTCGTATCTCCTTCCTTCTATATGAGAAAAAAGCATCTGCCGGAGTTTGCTGTAAGAGGCGTCCTATGCACGTTCTCCCATGCGTGCGAGTTTCTGCCGTGAAACGTGAAATTGCGCCTGCCTTCCTCCCACCCGACCCACATTGACCCCTTATGTATGCCATTGATGATTGACATTCAGCATATAAACTCCAGTTGTTACAGAACAATGCTTCTATGGAAGGTCATAGTTTTCATGACAATTTTGCTTCTGTACGTCAAGGCACGAGAAAACGGAGCTCTCAGAAAGGTAGATCGAATATTGCTAGGATGCAACCTCTAAAGCACAATGACTGAAAAGACGGATTCGGAAGGCCGGTGAGCCACCGTGACCTTGTCTGAAGAACGCAACGTACCCAACGCATTTCTTTGAACATGGTAAAAGTCGATTTTGTCAATGAGCCGACGTTTTTGGGCAATTTTTACAGGCGACAATCTATTAACCGCAAATCTACGTATCCATGTTGAAGGTTTCTCTGGGTCAGATGAGTGGCCCAAAACACGAATAGACACTGGCACTTGCGCACCTCATCTTCCTCGTCTGCCGTTGAGATCAAAAACGTACGTGTATATGATTTCGATAGAGCTTTTTCATCTCTACAGAATGGTTCTACTTTTCATTCAAACCGCTCAACTTCTTGCTCTTTTTAAGACTCACAAATGCAGTACTTGCGAAAGTGTGCACTTTCGTTATGTTCTCTTCCTCGCCTACCATCGAGGCTAAAGAGGATAAGCATATAAGCATTCGATAGAACTTTTTTTGCTCTACAAGATGATACTGCCCTTCTTTTGTACCCTCTCATACATATTTTAGCTTGTAGGGATAAGTTTCCACCCCTTTTTCAATTCAAAATTGCGTGACAAAAATAAATTTTTGGCGGAGTGTTTTGTCCATTCGACAGACCTCTTTCGCTCTACAGGCTAGTGTTTGAGGTTTTGTTCGAATTAATTTTTGCCATTTTTTAGATCATCTAAAAGTCGACGAAATCGAGCACTTTCGACTACATGTGTCAAAAATGCTCGATTTCGTCCACTTTTAAATGATCTAAAAAATGACAAAATTGATTCGAGCAAAAACCGTAAACACTCTCTTGTAGAGCTCTATCGAACTGTACGGACACTGTGCCAAAAAAAATTCGTTTTCATTACGCAATTTCGAATTGAAAAATAGGTGGAAGCTTATTCCTACATGCTAAAATATGAGAGGGTAGCAAAGAAGAGCGGTGTCATCTTGTAGAACAAAAAAAGCTCTATCGTATGCATATATGCGCATCCTCTTCAGTCTCGACAGTAGACGAGGAAGAGAACATATTGAAAGTGCAACTTTCGCAAGTACTGCATTTATGAGACTTAAAAGCAGCAAAATGTTGAGCGATTTTGTATAAAAAGTAGTACCATTCTGTAGAGCTGGAAGAGTATATCGAAACCATATTCACATACATTTTTGATCTCGACGGCAGACGAGGAAGATGAGGTGCGCAAGTGCCAATTCTTTGCCTTCAGCTTACTTCATTTCCAAACCTCATAAATATCAGGTAGTCGAAGGAACCGAAAAACGGATAGTGCCGTTGTAGAGCAGAAAACGCTCTATCGAAAACAAATATAATCTTCGTCGAAAGATGAAGGGAGCAATAAGAAAAGCGGGGTTGAAAAAACCGCAACTTATTCTTCAACACAATAGTGAGAGTAGTACGTATCAGCGTATTTATACGAAACCACAGAGTTTTTACAAGCGAAAAAATTATGATAGCGCATGTATAGCGAATTCAATACATCCAAAAAAATTAAGAAGAAATGAAAAGGACGCAGAATTTGCAAATTTTAAGTAATGATCCAATTATTCAGAAGAAACCACAGGAACTGCGCGCGGAACTTATATTCGAAAGAAGCTACAGAACCCAGAATTCACGGGAACTTCCTGGAAAGAACCTAGATGAAACTAATTATACTTCAAAAAGTCCATTCCCTCAACTTGCAAATGCGTGCACCAAATGCAACTCGAAATACAGCACACACTCCCTTCTGCTACAACATTCCTGCAGCAAACTACCCCTCAATAATTATTGTCCGTTCTACTCGCCTATCACCGATCTCTCCCTACCTCCTAAGACTTCGAGAAATCAGGATCCTGTGACGCACAAACACCAACAAACACTTGATCGCTTACATAAATACAGGTAGATAAGTTGTTGATAAAGTCGCGTGCTGACCCTTCTTTTGTGCAGAGTGGATAAAAAATAGGACTGTGTGTTCAGGTGGATGAACAAAGCTGTCACAGGCTGTAGGGAGCGGGAAGGGTACTATTGAATGTTGGCCAGTGAAGGCCCGTTGGACAGTAGTAACCTCACGTGGATGACACGGGAGCGTTGGTGCGAACGAAAAGAGAATTTAGCAATATGGTACAGGGTGAGCTTGTGCATCTGTTCGTCAAAGCATGCTTCACTATCCTGTACAAACTACTACCTCCTCACATCCATTTCGTGCGGCACTCACACTTTATAGACTCCATGTGCCCCTTGGTTTTCATCATTAACTGAAACTTTGAACCATCGTCTTAAAGACACCAGAAGGGGGTAATTTTGGCTTACGGAAGAACAGACGTAGTGTGGACGAGTTAAAGTGGCCGCCATTGCACAAACGCCTTGGCCTGGTGCCAAGAGGAGATGTTTTACCATGAAGTTCTCCCTTTCTTTTACTTTTTACTTTGTTCTTTCTTATATTGTTTCTAGATGTACTTACATGAATGCTAATGTAGTTAGGAATGGCCACTCCACTGCGCTGGGAGTCATGTGCTACAACTAACGTTGGCCCACTGCCCGTCTCCTACAGCGTACAACTCGGAAAGTCAGTGTGTTGGATGCGAATTGGATGCGAATACACACCGCAGCGATGCGCTCTTGAATCCGGGTTTTTTCACCGATTATCGCTTCTAACCTTCTGCGTTCGTTACAAAATGCTCATTTCTTTGCATCTTTCTCTTGTTTCGGGCCCCTTCCGGTTCCTTTAACTACTCCCTCGTTTGAATGCGCCAATTCTTACGGACCATTACGGATTCCGATTTTCTCATTTTCACTAGCTGATCTTGAGATTTACGGACATCATACGGTACGTGCGCCCTGGACTTTGCGAATATGCTATAGTGCGCTCTTATAGTGCAAAAAACAGAAGCGTTCCCACCTTCAGAGCGAATCTCAGTTTGGACCTCTGTTACAATCAAATACTACTCCGGCCTCATACGATTTTTAGGTCTGCTGTAGATATTGGAGAAGACCTATGAATTTGTTGGTTTTCAGGTGCTCAAGCCAAAGGTTCAGACATTGGATAGACAGACATACGAACAGAGGAGGCGAAGGAAAAGGCCACCGTGGTGGATAGATGGATATTACGTAAGTAAACCAAGAGGGATGCGAAGCCCACCGCTTAGGCCCAATCACCCCATAAAAGAAAAATGAGTTCTAATGTAATTCAAAGAAAATTTATTAACCTACATGTGCTGTCGTGCAGTAAATCACAATGAGGTGATCGTGACTCAACGTGGTAGCAAAAAAATCGAATTTTTGCTTTCCTCTAACCTGAATCACGCTATGGTGGCTTCCTCCCTGATCACATACTGGCCTACTAGTATTCATTTTCTTGATCTTCTTTGTTTAGTGGTTGCTGAAGTTGTGGATCCCTTGTTGCGGATTTACCGTATACCCTCACAGTGTTGTGCCTGCTTGAAAAAACCAAGCCACGCCCATCCAACCGAATCACGTCTGAGCTTTTACGAAGGAGTTACCAACGTGGCGCTTACGTGGAGAAGGAAACTTGCTAGAAGAGGAGATAATTCGATGAAACGGCCATTTCGATGATAAAGGCAGTTTCCTCATTAGAAATTTGTTCGTCTAAGGCCAGGTATGGTTTGGCTGGATGGGCGTGGCTTGGTTGCGTTCAAGCAGGCACAGCACCTTGAGGGTGCACCGTGAAACCACAACAAAGAAGTAGCCTAAGCAGTAATCGAAGGACCTTTTCGCCCCAGGGAAGCATGCTATCGGGGATTATCTTGTGGTGTGCCTTCGAGTGCACGCTAGTGCGATAATATCTAGAGGCTTCCTCGCCTCAAAATGAATCCCCCTTATTCGCCTCCTCATAGAACTGATTTTCTCTTGTTCAGCTCCATCCATGGGACAGAAGATCAAGGAGCTCGAGAAAGGAGCGCGAAATCCTTCCAGAAGAGTGATCACTGTACATATCAAGAAAGGAGTCAGTGCCACTCTGATAAAAACGTTTTCACACACATGTTCTCAGTGAAAGTTACATTAGCACATACGATGTACCACAGCATAATAGGGTGCAGCTGATTGAAGCGACTATCACAGTATGAATGCGGTGCTGGTGGTTATATGTGACTGCTACATCGACTTCCACACAAGGGATGGGCTTCGAACCCCGGTAACCACATTTCCACACAGACTTTCCGAGATGAAATGGCACGAATCCGAAAAATCAAGTCAACGTGTCAAACATTTCAAAAAATGGGAGAGGAGAAGGCTTGGCTCCTTATTTATCTTTTTCTAAGAGGTTCGACAGCTCTCGTGATCTTCGTGATCGTGATCGTAATCTAATCGTCCGCTTAGGTCCACCATCAAACTTCCAGCGTGCTGGGGCTGTTTCTGGCTGTCAGAAGCATGATCACTATGAAGCCTGAGATGTTGTTGCGCTTTGCTCCACTCTTTAGAAAGAGCTGAATGACACAAGCTTCCTACTATCCCTGAAGCATCAAAAGTTGAAACTCTTGTGTAAATATGTTTTTCTATCTTCCCAGCCGCACTCCAATTTCAGCCCTTGCTTTGAGAAGTATCGAAGAGCACATCTACTATGATGGTTTCAGATTCAGAAGTAAGAACATGTGGAATGTAATAAACTGCTAGCCTTTTCTAGACGAAAGACCAAATCGCACTCCTTCTGCATCCGAGTACAAATCTATCAGTCATTTAGCCCCTGACATGATGAGATTGTCTTTATTAGCAGCTGACTATGCTTTGTTCCGTGTGTGACCACCAAGAGTTCGTTGCTGTAACGACCTGTGGGGTTGGAAATGATGAAACTCTGCATGTATGCGATTTTGAGGTAATACAAACTGTTCCTCCGATTAGCCTCGATTCATCTATTTTGTTACCGTATAATAGGGTCCAAGCCCCTTAAGCTTCAGTCCTACACTTGACGCACAGATACTTTTCTACGTGCTCAGTGCATTGATGATTCTTAATTCCTTCACTTAGGGAGCGCAAAAGGATAAGGTGAACTCTACTTGATTGATAGTCATTATGTAACTTCTTGCCAATTCTTCGCTTTCGAGAACTTATTTTAGAATGGCAACGAAAATTACTCCAGGAATGCGGGGACCTACTTTTACAGGAAGCCTGTGATAATTTTGCCAAATCCGGCAATGTGGGAGGCGAAAAAGGAAGAGTAGCGAAGCTGCATTGCAAGAAAACATGTGCAGTTTGCAGTAACGACAATTAAAGTCTGAACTTCCCAAGAATAAACTTTAATAGTCAGTTGTCTTCACGTTGTCCACTCTGCAAGTATTCAATTCAGAAAGTGCATCCTCATTTGATAGGGTTAGAAGAACTATAAATTTGAAATTCTGTGGAGAATTTTGGAGGAATAAAAGCACACTCCGTGATAAATTGTTAGCGCTCATCACTGAAACTAAAGGACTCACCGGCGCGCGTTGGGTGACGTCACAGCCATTGCACGACGCGGCGCTGTACTATTTGCCTCCGCTACAAACATTGCGCTTCAACGAGGATAACCTTGCAGTCACTTCATCAAAGTCTTGAGGTGGCTTGCACTTTTCTACTCTATGTCTCCCCACATGGTTATACATCGGACGGAACACACGCAGTCCCCTGAACCTTGTACATCATTGGGCTGATGCGAATCCATACGGCGGGAGAGGTAGCCACACCGAAAAAAGCCAGCTCTCCCAGCCGTCGTATGTATGTAAAAGCAGCAAAGCTCGCTATGTGCTAACCCTTAGTGTATTATCAGAGTACCAACAAGGTCACCCTCATTGAAGGGCAATGCCAGGAACTAACACCATCGCTCACCGTCGCGCCGCGCGGTGGCTGTGACGTCACCTAGCACGCGCCGCATGCGTGCCGGTAGGCTTTTCCGTGGAGCCAGTGCGGAGACACGGAATTTTCTGGGACAGGAAAGCAAACGGAAAAGGTTCTAGAAGAGGAAATTATGAGTAATGTAAAAAGATTGACGAAGCGTCAGGAACTGCTTCACTGCAGAAGTCTGAGCCCTCCGAGTTCTGTTTCTTCTGTGGAATTCCTCCTACTCCTGATCCCCGTCCTACACACAATCAGCACACAGCATATACTAACCAATCGAGATAAGATTTCAAAGAGTGAAAAAGTGATTGGAAATGAGAAATCGAAACTAGCAGAAAAATCAGTATGTTGGTTTACTCATGCCAATTTATTTCACCAACCCATAAAATCAAGTTTCTGACCGGGAACATGTGTAAAGTGACAAGGCGAACGGCAGGGAGCGATAGTGGGCGACACTGGTGATATTTGTGTGTGCAGGATAATGTTGAACAGCAACCAACCAGGCTGGGGATGAAGACCAACAGTATCGAAGGGACAATTACTACTAGAAAACAAATTATTTGCACGAGACCATCGTGGAGGAAACAGAGTCTTCCAAGTATAGCACTACCTGGCAGGGTCAAGCACGGTGTTATTGTGCTGTGAAAGCTTCTAAAAAAATGCGATGTTCCCTCTCATGACCGATATACGAAACTTATGTCTCTTAAGAAGTCGATTGATGTCGCTTTTGAAGCCCTAAAATTCACCGAAAATAGGTAATTCGTGCCATGTCACATGTAGTCCTCTGAGGCCCGTAGCTTTTATTTGGCCGACTTACATCAAGAGATCTCACTACAATCATTATCCCTATCACTCCTTTGAGAAATTTTGAACTCTCGCTTGACGGTGATAGCAGGAGATAACCGACAACTCTGAGCGACTACAAGATAGCGTGTTATGCATAGCAAATATCGTGGCCCTTGATAATTGCTATTCGATTCGTGGGATTTCCTAAAGGAGCAAGGATACGTCCTCAGACGGTCCATGACATCGCTTGGGAGGGTCAAGAAATTTGCACTAATTGACAACCTTTTTGTAGAAACGACTGAACAACAAGAAGCGTGAGGTGTCCTTTCTTGTGTTATGATGTACTAAGGTATCAATACTTGAAAATACTTCATCTGCATTTCAATGTAACGACAAGGAGAAGAAATACGAGTCAATCGGTGGTCATCGAAATATTTGAAAGCATTCTCAGCGAAACTTGCTCAGAATACAGATGAACAGTTAAATAACTGACGGCGAAATTTGGAGCGCAAACTAGCTCGGAGAGAAAAGAACGCAAATCAATCAAACAACGAAGGAACAGGTATGAAACGTAGCAGTCGATGGGTGATCCAGGTGGGACTTGTAAGGCAGATCAAGACAGATCAACATCAGTCAACCACCATTTCATGCATTATCAAGGGTAATAACCGACTTCGAGAAATGTTGACAATTGCTTTTTGAGATGCGCCATACACCCGACTCTCATACACAATCGCAGAGATGCTTGGTATATGGGCGCAATTCAAAATGGCCATTACTCAACAGGTATGGAACCAAAACCTTCCACGGGTAAGGACGGAAGGCTCAGCTGGGCCGTGGATGATCCCATCTGGGTGCTAACATTTGGGTAACAGTTGAAGACGAGGGGCAAATCCGGCAGATTGTGGGCTATGAAAGTAGAGGTGCTCACAGTGTGACAGCAGAGAAAGAACGAAAAGAACTAAATAAATCTGCAAAAAAAAAACGGGAAAGAGGAACCCGAACCCCCCCCCCCTCCCCTCTTGCGCGCCCCTGCGCCACTAGCTGGGAGTGGATTGCAGACAGGCCTGGGGCCGAATCAGCTGGTCGCAAACGTTGCCCCGCTCTCGCTGGCAACTCGTCCAGCTGATGAACTACAGAACGAAATGCCGTGCTACGAGATCGTGATAAGACCCCTAACCGTTATCTTTCAGTGCGAGTTTTGCCACATATCACCTCCTCTGAAGTGGGAGGTTTGCTTTCAGAAAGCATGTACTCCCAGTTCTCACCTTCTCCTTCCCCTCCCTTCACAAGGCACACTAGGCAATAATCAGACCAGTGGCTCACTTTCTTGGTGCGACTATGTCCTTGGGTAACTCAGCTGTTCAAGCTGCACGTTGTTGCGGCTGCACGATGCATCCTCACGGCCGCTTAAACACAACCAAGCAACGCCCACCCAGCCGAATCATACCTGGCCTTAGACAAGCAAGTGTCCAACGTGGCGCTCACGTGGTGAAGGAAGCTTGCGATAAGAGAAGATAATTCAATGAAAGAGCCATTTCGATGATGAAGACAGCATCCACTTTGAAGATTTGTTCTTCTGTGGTCAGGCGTTATTAGGTGTGTACCGTCACGTTCAAAAATAGCGTTGCGGCGTCGCACTCGCGGCGCCATTAGTACGACTTGCCGTAGTCAGCGCGGAGTTCCGCTCAGGACGCCACTATCTGACACCATAGGTTCTGATGATCTCCGCATTTCTCGATGCGAACGCAGCTCAGTGCTTCTTCACTATGATTCGTTCACTCCAATTTTCTGCACAATCGCCATAATCTAGCACCGAGTTGATTTAGCGTTCGCACTGCGTACGTACCATGGAGCAACTCGCACTTGAGGCGCCGCTCGAAGGGGGCGCCGCGCGATTTTTGGACGTGACATACATCCCGGCCTGATGCGGCTGGGTAGGCGTGACTTGGTTGTGTTCAAGCAAGTACAGAACCGTGAGGGTGCACCATGCAGCCTGAGCAGTTCTCCAAAGACCTATTTGTCCCAAGGGACGATCGATCCTATCGTCAACCCATGAGGGCCGCGCCGCACACGCGGCGCGCAATCACTTGCGCGGCAGATGGCGCGGCAAACTGGAGGCGCCATCACGGTCGAATGGAGCGCGACATTCAATCTTAGCTCTTCTTGGTTGAATGTCACTCTTTTTTCGAGTAATTATCGCTTTCCGCTTCTCATCGAATGAATGTTAGGGGTTTGGTGCAGAGACTGAAAAGGTGGAATCAGAACAGTTCCGTTTTCATGGAAATCAAAAAATAGTCGTTTTTGTAATAAAGCAAATACATTGCTTACCATTCTTTTGTCGATTGATGGCATTTGAATTTCTACACATTTTTTTCCAGAGCTATTCACTTTGGCCCGCTTAGCCATCGAGTCCTTTCGATGTTGTGCAAAATAGGTGTGTTCGGCCCGACCACAGCGGAGCGGAGATTTCCGTCCCTCTGCTTTCAGCTGAGCTATTGAATTGCAAAAAAGCAGAGAAGATGGCGTGATAAAAAAGCATTTCGGTATCGGTATACTTCAATCGCTTTGCATGGAACCATTTTGCACGTAATCCACATGAATCGCGCGCAGTAGTGTGCGCCACCCAACTGGTCATCATTGGGAGTCTGGGTAGTTTGGAAATCGATAGTTTTGTATTCGATTGCATCGATTGTTAAAAATAGATCACTTGCTGAGAATCTAATTCGTACACATTGACGTTGGGCCATATCCCGCTTATCGATGTTTATCGTTTTCGTAAACATGCTTCACTACTTGAAATTTTACATAGTCTAGCGGTCGATACCCAGTGTTGCTGCAAGTACCGCATTAGAAAATGATGCCGAGTGAACCGCTTGCTTTGTTATCACAAAAATAGGTTGTATCATGATTATCAATGGAGATCGCATTATCAAGAGAAACGCACCATTTTTTGGAACGCCAGGCATTCAGCGGTCGATACATCGGTCAGTGATATCAGAACATAAACAAAATACGTTCACCCGATGCCACTGCGCATCAGACGCTTTCGCTAAAGCGGTCGTACGGTATTAGCAAGGATTTCATCCCATCCCATTCCTAACGGTTCTTATCAGTCATTGTAATCCGTTATCAGTTTCACTGAGGCTCCTGTACCCAGCAGCACCTTTGAGGTACCCGTACCCTACAATACCTGCGAATATGAACATTCCACTGTTAGCCGTAGAAGCAAGCCGGCATCGGTGACATTTCCCTTTCTCACGCTCCCAATCAAAGCTTATCAACCACTATCAGTTTGGATCACCCACCATTAATGTCCCTGACCCACCCTGCTAAGCACCCATGAGTGTCAGCGCTCCTGGATCAACGCGAAAGGCGAAACGAATTTGACGACTCTAGCCTTTTTACGCTCCTTATTGAATCTTATCAACCGTTATCAATGCTGGTCATCCACCATTAATGTTCCCGTCCCGTACCGCAAAACACCTGTGGGTGTCAGCGCTTTAGGATCAACCCGAAAGGCGAAACGGATTTGGTGACATTTGCCTTCCGAGGCTCCTTATCAGCCCTTATCAGTTGCTATCACTTTCGGTCCACCACCGCTGAGGTTCCCTAGGCACTCCCTATATCACTTGTAAAATTCAGCGTCCCAGCTTTTTTGCGACGCGAGATAAGTGACAGACGGACAAACACACACACACAGACATACTAAGCGAATTATATATAGTAGGATGATTTGTCTCCACAGAGGTCTCCCATTCTCCGATTTGCAGAAGTCTCCGATTCTATCGTGACCCATCCTGTGTCACGATAGAATCGGCCCACTCACCTTGAAAGACCATTATTCGGAAGAAAAGTTACTGGTTTGAAAACTAGCCGAGATAAATCCCAGCAGAACTGTCTATATGCAACACGAGAAGAGCTCGGGAGCTCGATTTATTCTGAGTCGCTCTATCGGAGGCGCATTTCCTGCCAAATAGAAGCAGACACACATGAATGACTCAAACACCCTATCATAGATTATTAAGACTACTAAAGGTAGCGTGTAATCTGTGGCGCTCTGCAAGAACCAGCCAGCCAACAAAACATCGTGTACACTGCATCGGAGGGTTGACAGCCTGTGGCACTATAACGAACGTCGGAAAGCTATTGAGAAAGTGCACGATTCCTTTTCAGACCCGTCGAGGGTTGTGGCTGTTGTCTGCTGAACGAAGATTCAGTGCGACTACGTCGAGTACCTCGTGAACACACATAAATAAAATACTGAAAATTAGAGACTGTGCGAGTAGAGGCTTGGAAAGGGGGGATAGGACTAGAGGTTGAGGTGATGCGGTAGGACACTAGGGTTGAGAGCGAATCATAGAAAGCCTTCCAAAGTTTGAATCCGTAATAGGAAAAGCCACTCAAAGCTCCTTTACTCTTATCCACTTCCTGAAATTCAAGTTCGTCATTTAATTCGGAAATCAGATGGTATCAGCAGCAACAAGACCATTATCACCACTGGTCTGGCATTGCACAAGTAGGTCTGGCATTGCACAAGTGAATCCGTAATAGGACGAAGTAGGCAGGTATTCAAAAGAGGAGAGGACCAAAAAAAGACGAGTAGAAGGGAGAGTGAGAGAGGTTGTGAACAGCAACACCAGCTGACCGTGCGGGATCGGAGACCTTACCTGTAGGCAGGCACTATTTAGCAGAATCGAAATCGTAGAGGGCACTGAAATGGGAGCCTTATCTAAAGAGTGTCGGACGAATACCAACTCGTGGACAGGATGTTTGGACGA
Organism: Trichostrongylus colubriformis; assembly: GCA_963978905.1. Lineage (NCBI taxonomy): Eukaryota > Metazoa > Nematoda > Chromadorea > Rhabditida > Trichostrongylidae > Trichostrongylus > Trichostrongylus colubriformis. The sequence continues at coordinate 39,035,668 of OZ022260.1, forward strand.
GTTTTCTGCATGTTGGCGACGCGCCCAGTTGAGTGGGAAAGGCTACTAAATGGCGCATCTTACGGGAAACGAGATCTGGGTGGTTCGATAGAGCTCCGAATACTGATGATAACTTTGAAAACAAAATTGCTGAAAATTGGCATCTTTGAGCGAGTTACGAGGGGTCAAAGTTTGCCTGCGACATCTCATTGGCGAAGCGCGCCATCAGCACGGCCGTTGCTAAGCCAGCATCGACCACGGTGGCTTACTGGTAGTGTTCAACACAATCCTGCAGATCTGGAACACTACCAGGTGAGGGAGGTTGTGGACAACAACACCAGCTCATCAAGTCAGATCGGGGGCGGGGACTATCCCTGTGGGCGGCAACTATTTAGCAAAAGAAAGTTTGAAAACCTTCGCCGTGTATCCACAGGCACATTCCAGGATTGCTTGAGTGGGTTAGACGGTGAATTACAAAATCAGAGGTACTGAGGAACACGTCGACAAATAAAAATCCTAAAGAAGGCCCCGAGGACGACAAAAATAAAACCTTCTGACATCTGGCCTTGGACGAGATTACCGCGTGAAAGAGGGCTTTGAATCAACTCTCGCTGAATGGTGTCATAAAGCTGCGTTCATACCAAATTGAATGAGAGTTTTAGCTCATCCGCGATTTGGAATTATTGGCGTGTGACGTCACTCTAGCAACTGCGGCCGTTGAACGCGCGCGTGCCAACATGCTGTTGATTTCTTTTTCTCCTCTTTCCATTACTTAATTTTCCATATCTTATTGAAAGCCGATATCTGTTATGGCAATTATCCATTTTTCAATCAGTACGTATCTTATCCTTGACGCGAATGCGCCGATTCTCTAAAATCTCGGATGCGCCGATGCGTCGATTTGCCAATTCTCTCGAATCGCGGATGCACCAATATTCTCATTTTCTTGATCAATATGTATCTATGCATGACGCGAATGCGCTAATCCTCTCAAATCGCGGATGCGCAACTGCGCTCACTTTCTCGATCGATTCGTATGTTTAACTTTACGCCGTGCGCCAGAACTCTCATTCAATTTGGTATCAAGGTAGCCTGAGGAGCTTTGCGAAATCACCTGTTTCCTCATTTCAACGTCTCCTTTATCAGTGGTATCTCCCCCTTACCTTACACTCATCTTACACTATCACACAAATCGTAGGTCATTTACCACGTTGTTGCCACCGTTTCCACCGTCATTGCTAACAATCACGTCTGGGGTGGGCGGCGCTGAGCTGCTTGGCAAAATAGATGAATGCTAATCGGCGAAACGGTTTGTGTTGCCTTACAATCGCGCACATACATAGTTTCGTCATTTCCAACGCCACAGGTCGTTAAACAAACAGCAATGAACTCTTTGTGGTCACACACGGAACAAAGCATAACCAGCTGCTAACAAAGACGATTTTATTATGTTGTGAGCTGAATGACTGATACATCCGTACTTTGATGCAGAAGTAGTGCGATTTGTTCTTTCGTCAAAAAAAATAGCAGGAATACATTTTACATGATCTATGTTCTGAGCCCGAAACCATCACAGTGGATAGGCTCTTCGATACTTCTTGAAGCAATCGAGTCGAAATGTGGGTGTGGGAAGAGGAATAAATAAAAACACCAGCCGCTACAAGGATGCTGAGTTATGGGCAAAAGCTTCGGTGTCGGACGGAGCTCGAACCCGCACATTATGTTTTCCGGGCATATGTGCCAATAATTAAATTTCGAATATTTTTAATTTTTGATAACTGCTGTTTATCGCCGCAGCTCGCAATGCGGAAGTTACTACAGGGATGCTGAGTTATGTGCAAAAGCTTCGGTGCCGGGCGGGACTCGAACCCGCACTTCATCCTTTCCGGGGATATGTGCTCATCCATTACACTACCGACACCACCTTCACCTTAACTCAGCTTTTGAATGGTATATTTACCATAGCTTATCAGCACTCACACGTATAACACGCACGATATAGCACGATGCCGATATTGGCCAACCGGCTCAACACGTTATACGTGTGAGTGCTGATAAGCCATGGTAAATATACCATTCAAAAGCTGAGTTAAGGTGAAGGTGGTGTCGGTAGTGTAATGAATTAGCACATATCCCCGGAAAGGATGAAGTGCGGGTTCGAGTCCCGTCCGGCACCGAAGCTTTTGCCCATAACTCAGCATCCTTGTAGTAAATTTTTAACGTTCCTCAGATAATAAGATATTTGAGTTACTTAAATCATTTTGACTTGTTCGATAGCTCTGGTGATCATTTTGATCGCAGAAACCAGCTGTAAATGGACACAAAAGGTGACCCAAACGTTTCGAAGCCCTACAAGATCTCAGGTTTCACAGTGTCTTGCGTCCTTGTGTGGAGAGCACTTCCTTCTGGAAAAAAGAGACAAGGAAAAGAGCGGCAACGCTGCTCATAATTCCCACTATCAGGTCTTCGCGCTTTTTGTGGCTATCAAAAGCGAAATTACCGTGAAGCTTAAAATATTGTAGCGCTTCGCGTCAAATTTTCCAGAGAGAGCAAAGTAACACAAATTTCCTGATCCCACAAACATTCGATTTTGAAACTCTTGTATAATTATTTATGTACAACTATTAGGTTGTCGCAAAATTAATTTCGAAAACGGACCGCATACTTCAAACTGCTATAACTCAGCCTAAACAGTAGTTTATCAATCGGAGTAAAAACCATCAGAATCTACACATTTCTGCCAACGAACAGGTAATATTTTTAAGCCTTCACCATAAAAACTACTATCACAAATCAACGAACTCAAGGAAGGCACATTCAACATCGTCTAAATGAGCAAATTGTTTCTGACGCAGATGAGAATTGAGGGCTCGAAAAAAAAAGTGATTTTCTGTGGGGGAGAGGTCGGGAGAATGCTGGGTAAGGGAGAAGTTTTACACCCAAGTGGGTCAATTTGTGATTTGTAAGGTGTGTGGCCTTGCGTTGTCCTGCAACAGGATCGGCCCTCTTCTATTCACCACCGCCGGCCACAATCTTTACACTTCCTATACATTTGCTTCTGATCACAACAGTAAGACTGCTGTGACTGGCTGACCATGTTGCAAGAATTTAGAATGGACTACACCTTTACAACACCACCACACAGTTATCATGACCTTTTTAGGGTGAAGGTCGGCTTTAGGAAAAGTTTTTTGATGAGCATCCTTATCTATCCGGACCAATCCCCGTTTCCTGTTATCACGAAGAACCCATTTTTCATCTACGGTTTACAAATAGCTCATTTTTATAGCAAACTAGGAGGTTGGAGCAGGTGTCGAAACGTGCCAGACGCTGCTCATCGGTCAGCTCATGAGGCACCCACTTCAACATCTTCTTCACCTTGCCTTTCCAACAAGTGCCTGGCCAATGTAGAGTAATGTACGCCTGGGTCTTCTGCTAACGTACGAGTATTCGTCTCCGGGTTTGCTTCGACGGCTTTTCTTAAATCTTCATCATTAAGCGACGACCTGCGGCCGCGACCCGACTTCTCTTCGAGATCAAAATCGCCAGAAGCAAATTTTTCAAACCAGAGCTCCACTGTACGTTCGCAAGGACAATTCCTCCCAAAAACACTGCTGAGATTACGGGCTGCCTCCGCTGGGGAGTGTCAATTTAAATTGGTAAAGCATGATTGTTGTTTTCAAGACCTGTTGTCTGTGTTCTGATACTTCTTTCCTCACATGTTTTATAACATGTAATAAATGTTGGGAAAAGATGATACGCAGCCCTGTAAAAGGCCGGCTGGAACAATTAGAGCGACATTCATAGAAGTTTTTGAAAGAGCAGAAAAAACCTACATTGGAATGCTTGGCTTTCCTTGAAGTGGAATAGTTCAGGATAAAAAATCTATCATTTACACATACCTCAAAATCAAAATTAATTTTGCGAATTTTGCGACAACCTAATATTCGAGTGTTTTTATTAATTTATTCTCCTTACCGCTACCAGATTTCAACTCGATCGCTTCAAGAAGTGTCGAAGAGCACATCTACTGTAATGGTTTCGGGCTTAACACTAAGACCATGTGAAGTGTATTCAACTGCTATCTTCTCTAGACGAAAGACAAAATCGTACTCCCTCTGCATCAAAGTACAGATGTATCAGTCATTCAACTCTCAACATAATAATATTGTCTTTTCTAGCAGCTGATTATGCTTTGTTCCCAGTGTGATCACCAAGAGTTCATTGCTGTTTGTTTAACGACCTGTGAGGTTTAGAAATGGAGAAATTCTGTATGTGAGCGATTGTAAGGCAACACAAACGATTCCACGATTAGCCTCTATCCATTCTATTTTGTAACTGTATAAAAAGAGCCGAAGCTCCAAAAGCTCCAGTCCTGCAACTGACGCACAGATGCTTTTGTACGTGCTTATTGCATTGATGGTTCTCAATTCCTTCACTCAAGGAGGGCGGCGGGAGGTTCGGGTGACGTCTACTTGATTAGTTGTCCTGATGTAATTTCTTGCAAAATCTTTGCTTGTGAGAACTTATTCTCGAACGACAATACAAATTATTCTAGGAATGCAAGGACCTGCTTTTACCGAAAGCCTGTGGAGCTTATGCCGAATCCTGCAATGTGGGAGGCACCAAAGAAAGAATTGCGAGGAGGTATTGCAAGAAAACATGTAAAGTTTGCAGTTCGAATTGAAGTTTGTATTTTCAAAGGATAAACTTTAATAGTCAAATGTCTTCAGGTTATCCAGTTTGTAAGTATTGAATTCCAAAAGTGCATCCTCATTCGATAGGGCTAGAAAAGTTATAAATTTATATAAATTTGAAATTCTGTGGCTAGTTTGGGAGGAATAGAGGCACACATCGCGATAAATTGAGCGCTATCGCGCTCACTGCTGGATTTAAAGGTTCTAATTCACTCGCCAGCGAAGGAACGGGAACGAAAGGTTCCATGATGTTCCCTTGTCACAGTTGTCATACGATTACTGTACGAGTACAAACATACGAGTGCAAACGAATCCTTGCCTGGCTGTATCACTCAAATTTCAATGCTATCACCTGCTTGGCTCTCCTAACGTTGTTCTTATTATTGGAATTTGACGAGGTGATTCAGCGAAATGAAACAAAAACTGTGCGCGGCATGTTGGTGGTCCTTTTCTTTCCTCGACGAAACACCAAATGCATATTTTACATATTCATAATTGCACTCAATCTGCGCATGAAACGTCTCGCATAAATAGAAAAAGCTGAAAATGGTGAAACTGTGGGAAGGGAAATGTCTGGGGTCAATTTGACAAAATATGAATGCGATGAAAATCAAAAGTGATTTCCAGTCCCAATAATACGTATTTAGTGGAACTTAATGCCAATTACCTCGAGTCGCGGATGCACTCATCCGCCAGTCCGCCGAATCCTCGAATCAACCTACGCAGAATGTGATTCTTGACGACGTTGCGTGATCAAAACTGAGGAATTGTCATGAAAATACCAAAATCACCTTCAACAAGTTGAAGATGTGTGAATAAGATCTGTTCTTGAAAACTGATTCCCTAATCAGTTCCAGAAAACCCTAGTCTTTTCTAGGGTTTGTCGATTGCTAATGTATCGAGTTTTGTTTCAGTTCTTCGCTTTCAGTGCGATGGGCGAAAAATATCCACGAGAAGTGTGAAATGATCATGGCCTAGTGTTTCCCAGCGATTGTTCGGAGATGGTAGAATACGATGACTCTACGGTTCATACCACGACATTAGATAGGGCGGTGCCCACAGACTAGGCTGCTAACACTGCCGTATCAGAACACGCATGATAGTTGCCCGTGAAAAGCAGCTGATTTTGGGTGTCTTTCTCCTGATTACTTACCGGGTGACATTTACGGACTACATCGCGATTTGGGACATCGTTAGGAAGTGAGCTGCGGGTAAAATGACGTGGTAAGAAGTTTCTCAACTATGTGCTGAGGCTAGTTGCTCCTGCATGAATCTATTAAGCTTCAGCTTTTTTGAAGACGCTCACTTAATGGTATGGCACTTAGGGTGTTTGCGGCCTTCACCACTAGAACCGATGTTCCAATCAACATCGAAGGTTCATGATGCTGTAGAACTTCAACTTTCATTAGGCACTTGATTAGTGGTATAAACTATAAGCCGTTTCCAGCCTTTCGCACAAATGCGATATTTTCAGTCAGTGTGCCAAGGAATGCTCTGCCCCACGTGATCATTTGACTTTATTTCTGTCACTATAGCTGCTGCTCATGAATTCAGCTTCTACAACCCCTGACCGCATTGGAGAAGAATTGAAATTTTCATAAGTAAACGCGACTTCGTCAACTGCACGCTCGTGGGCGGGTCTTCACTCATTTTAGGTATGAATGAGTGTAAGACAATGTGAGACTTCCGAAATTTATTCCAAAAGACTCGATACAGCTTTCACAAAACCGGTTGCAAAAGATGGTTGCAGAAGAGAAAGGCTCATAACTCTTTTGTAACCATTTTTCGTTCGTAAAAGTTGTTTTGAGTCTTTTGGAATAAATTTTGGAAGTCTCACATTGTCTTACACACTTTCAGATCAACATGAGGCTTAGGGACAAGACAATGCTTAAGTCATTTTAGGTATGTTGATTACAGCCTAGATCTGCTGGACTGTTGGACTTCCCTGACCTCCACGTTTCCCTCATTCCTCAGGCAGTAGTACCCTAAACTCTTAAAATGCGGATT